>JAJIBD010025813.1:0-77838 GCA_021461705.1 Cryptotis parvus | reverse complement strand
GTGATACAGTGAGACAGTGTGTTTATAAATAATATAATATGTAGATAATATATTTTTAAATAAAAATCCGCTTTCAAAGATTTTTTCTCTTCTACTCTATTTCTCACAGCTCTTCACCATACATCCTTTTTAAAAATTTTTTTATTTTTACAATTACAAAGATATACAATTAAAAAGTTCATATTTGGGTTTTGGTCATACAGTGTTCCAGCACCCATCCCGCCACCGGTGCCCATCTCCCACCACCAACATCCCGGTTCCCTCCCCCTCCCCAGCCCTGCTCCATGGCAGGTTCTTTATTTCTTTCCATTTCTCTCTCTTTCTCTTTTCCTTCCCCCCAGACTATGGATTACAGAACATACATTAAAGGGTTGTCATATGTATCTTTTTGCCTCTATTTAATGCTCAGTTCTAGGTTGGCATTAGTACCCTCCACACTGTTCCATTTTCTGTCTTACCTAGCCTCTGACTCCCACACGTTTGTGATAATTTCTACCTTTGACCAGACCTCCTGATATATGTTTCACTTGACCTTGGATATTGGTATCTTAATATGTACATATATATTTATGTTATGCAGATAAATGCAGTCATTCTGTGTCTGTCTCTCTCCTTCTGGCTAATTTCGCTCCAACATAATCTTCTCCATGTCCATCCATTTATAGGCAAATTTTATAACTTCATTTTTCCTAATAGCTGCATAGTATTCCATTGTGTAGATGTACCAAAGCTTCTTTATCCAGTCATCTATTTTCGGGCACTCTGGTTGCTTCCAGATTCTGGCTATTGTGAATAATGCTGCTATGAACATAAAAGTAGGGATGGTGTTTCCGCTGCATATTTTTGGTTTCCCAGAGTAGATTCCCAGGAGTGGTATGGCTGGGTCAAATGGGAGTTCAATTTCTAGTCTTTGGAGGAATGTCCATATTGTTTTCCAGAAAGGCTGTACCAGCCGGCATTCCCACCAACAATGGATGAGTGTCCCCTTTTCCCCACATCCACGCCAGCACTTGTTGTTCTTGCTATTTTGAATATGTGCCAGTCTCTGTGGTGTAAAGTGGTATCTCATTGTTGTTTTGATTTGCATCTCTCTGATGATTAGTGATGAGCATTTTTTCATATGTTTTTTGCCATTCGAATTTCTTCCTTGCTGAAGTTTCTGTTCATTTCTTCTCCCCAGTTTTTGATGGGGTTGTTTGTTTTCTTCTTGTAAAGTTCTACCAGTGCCTGATATATCCTGGATATTAACCCCTTATCAGATGGGTATTGGGTGAATATTCTTTCCCATTCTGTGGACTGCTTTTGTATCTTAGTCACTGTTTCTTTTGAGGTGCAGAAGCTTTTTAGTTTCATGTAGTCCCATATGTTTATCTTTTCTTCGAGTTGCTTTGTTAGTGATGTTTCACCTTTGAAGATGCCTTTAGCTTCAATGTCGTGGAGGGTTTTTCCTATATTTTCTTCAATGTACTTTATGGATTCAAGTCTGATATTCAGATCTCTAATCCATTTTGATCTGATTTTTGTGCATGGTGTTAGACACAGGTCCAAAAGTCATTTCTTTTTTTTTCCAAATTCATTTTTTTACATGTCGCTGCCCAGTTTTCCCATCACCACTTGTTGAAGAGGCTTTCCCTTACTCCATTTTGGACTTGTTGCACCTTTATCAAAGATTAAATGATCATATGTTTGAGGTTGGGTGTCAGGATCCTCAATTCTATTCCATAGGTCCACAGGTCTGTTTTTATTCCAATACCATGCTGCTTTAATTACTACTGCCTTGTAGTACAGTTTGAAGTTGGGAAAGGCGATGCCTCCCATCTTCTTTTTCCCCAGGATTGCTTTAGCTATCCTTGGGGGTTTATTGTTCCATACAAATTTCAGGAGTATTTGGTCAATTTCTTTGAAGAATGTCATGGGTATCTTTATAGGGACTGCATTGAATCTGTACAGAGCTCTAGGGAGTATTACCATTTTGACAATGTTGATTCTCCCCATCCATGAGCAGGGAATATGTTTCCATTTCCTTGTGTCCTCTTTTATCTCTTGGAGCAGTGTCTTGTAGTTTTCTTTGTACAGGTCCTTTACACACTTGGGTAGGTTGATTCCTAGGTATTTGATTTTCTGTGGCACAATTGTGAATGGAATTGTTTCCTTAATATTCCTTTCTTCTCTTTCGTTATTTGTATATAGGAAATCCACCGACTTTTTGGTGTTGATTTTGTAACCTGCTACTCTACTATGTGTATCTATTCTTTCTAGGAGTTTTTTGGTAGAGAGTTTAGGGTTCTCTAGGTATAATATCATGTCATCTGCAAATAATGATAGCTTCACTTCTTCCTTGCCTATCTGGATGCCCTTGATGTACATCTTTTTTAATGGTAAAAGTATTACCAACTTTCAGCTAAGATAAGTTTAGTCATTCTGAAACCTGAGAGTGAAGTTACTGTAAACCTCACGAAGCACTCACCTGCTACATGTAATCAGCCTGTAAGTCCTGACAAGTATGATCTTAACACATTCAGTTGTTTCCCTGTTCTCTGTCCTCAGAGCCAGTGTCCTTGGTTTTCTTGGACAACTGTAACAACTTCAGCATTTCCCTTCTGTCTCCCTTTCCATCAGTACAAAGAAACTTACTGAATATCCAAAATTGTGGGTGTGATTTCTTTACACAAGAGAAAAAAATCCGTTGCAACTCTCCTGATTGTCTATAGTGTAAAATATAAACTCCTTAGCATACATCATTTGCCTTTTGGATTCTGCAACTCTTCAATGTCATTGTTTGCTTTGCTGCCTCGCTAATACTTCAGAGACATTCACAACCTCTCGACTCACATTCTTCAGCCTGGAAATCCTCTCTTCACCACATAGCCACAATAATCCCACCCCAGCTTCAAGGTCAAGCACTACCTATCTCCTCCTTCAGAATGTGTCTCTTATTTTTCCATCCTGGACAAGTTATAGTGCATGTCTCTGTTGTTCTAATGCTGGCATGCATCTACCACATCAACATTGTTACCATGATTGTTTTTGTACATGTTGCTCCTACTTTACTGTTGTGTGTGAAGGTGGTGCTGCAACTGACTAAAATTTGTTAATTTTCAAATTCCTAGACCCCCAAATATTGCTTGCTGTAAGGAGACATTCAACATAAGTGATGGATTATATCTCTTTGTCAGTTAAAAAAGGCATATATATATGTGTGTGTGTGTGTGTGTGTGTGTGTGTGTGTGTGTGTAGAATTTTGCTAATATTTCTAGAATTATTTCAATGGAACATTGATATTTTCAATTAGAATCTGCTATCAAAGAATTATAACTCAGAGGCAGAGATAGCACAGAGTTAAGTTGCTGATCTTGCATACCATTAAATCAGGTTCAATCCTCAGCACCGTGGATGGTCCCCTGAGCTATACCAGAAGTGACCCATGAGAACAGAGCCAGCAGTAAGTCCTGAGCATCTTGGGGTGTGGCATCAAAGCAAACAACAGCAGCAACAAAAATAACAACTAAAGAATCAAACCTCACATATCTGAATTATAATCAACTCATCTCAGAATTATCTGAGAATCTTTTGTATTATATTTTAATTAAATCTATTAAATTTTGTAATGATCCCAAAGACTTGAAAGACTTAAAGTTGCTTAAAATATAACACCCTTCCAAAATATAATTATTGTGTTGGCCACTGCTGATTGTAACTATCATTTTCTGTAAGTCAAAGCCTTATTTTGTCCCAGTGACAGTGTGTCTAGAAAGAAAAAAAATTACACCCCCAGTATACCTTCTAGCTGGGTTTAATCAATAATGTTCTGGCTAGTGGAAATAAACAGAAATGGTACATGCCATTTGACATTTGTGTCTCTTCTTTATTTCTGGAACAAGGGTTCAATACAACACGAGATTTAGTCATCTTAAGAGAAAAGGACAATGCCCCGGGGAGGAAAGACTGTCCCAAAGAGAAGAGTTGTTATTATGCGAGAAAAATAAACCCCTATTTGATAGACTAATAAATATTGGAAGTAGGTGAGAAATATGAGATAAAGTATAAACAAGACCAGGAACATAAATAAAATAAAACCAGAAATGTAGTTAGCAGAAGGAAAACATACAAATGGTCTGCTTTTTCTAGGAATATGTTCATATTTTTCCATCTACGATATCTAGAAAGAAGTCAAGAGAAGGAGGGGAAAAAGAGGTTAATTACACATCTTTGTGCTAGGGAGCAAATGTTCTCAGAAGAAAAAAGAATTTTTCTTAATTACAAGAAAAGATAGATATTATTTTTAAGTCTTCTGATACAAGAGACATTTTATAGTAAAGAAAAGTCTTTGTTATCATTCCTAAAGTGGAAAGTATCTTTGAATTGTTCTAATAACCAATAGCCTTATCCAAAGTTGAACAAAGAAGAAAAAATAGTATATTTAGGCAAATAATGGACCTTGTGTCTTTCAGGATTTTTTGTTTGGTGGACTTTCTATTTTATTTTAGGTGAACCACATTTAAAATCTGATTATTTTCTAAAATAATTATTCTAATTATTTTAGGTGAACCACATTTAAAATCTGATAAAATTGTGCACCCTCAAACAAAAGATAAAATGCATAAAATGCACCAAATTTCAATTGCAGCCTTAAGGAACTATAGGAATTTAAGAATTTTTGAGTTTAAATTAAGAATCCAACCCTGTCTAAATTTTTGAAGTATTTAGTTGTAGTAAGTATTTATTTTATAGCAATCTGTGTTGTCATACAAATAGGGAAATAAGTAGCTAGAAGCCACTAGTCAACAGACCGTGTTTGCCAGGAAGAGGGAAATTTTCTAAAATGTAAAACTTGCAGTGCTAAAGCCAAGAAAGTCCCAAGCAAATGGAGAGAGATTTTCACTTATATGTGTAAAGACATATGTTTTAATTCACTAGCTATGTTTCAGTGTGTGTGTATGTGTGGGGGGGTGTGTGTATGAGTACGTGTGTGTGAGTGTGTGTGTTTGTGTATAGAACAGAACAGATTTCATACAAAGAGAATAGAAGCAGGCTATATGCTGAGTTGATGACCACCTGCAATTCCAAGGTACTTGCAGGCAATAACAAATAAAGAATACATAGAAACACATGTTTTTAATTTACCCCAATGTCAACATGGTTCTGAAACTAAACCTCATGTTATAAAACTAAAATAATTTCTGTACAGTATTCATCTTGACTTTCTTATGTTCTCAGAAAAACTGACAGTTGTAGCATCTTAATTATCTTCTGTAATAAGTCTTTTAAAGATATATTCTAAAGTAATTAAGTGGAGATGTTTTCTATGTGAAAATAAGTGGTCTACAAGCCAGTTACAAGTTGGAAATAACCATAAAAAACTTTGATTACAGGATGATTGATATGGGAATATTTAGATAACTGAGGTTCTTTTGTGCTTATATTTATATACTAGAAACAGTTTTTTTTTTGTAAAGTCATCACTATGCTTTTTTCTTTTTGAGTCACCCCAACAATGCTAAGGGGTTATTTCTGGCTTTTTGCTCAGGAATTACTTCTGGTGGTGCTCAGGGAACCATATGGGATGCCAGAGATCGAACCTGGGTCAGTCGCGATGCAAGGCAAATACCCCGACCCGCTGTGCTATCGCTCTGGACCCATCATCACTATACTTTTTACTTGAAAAAAGAAAAATTGAAGTTTCAAATTTGATTGACAATATTTCTTTTTAACCACTGATATCAAGTTGTCAAGTTACGCAAGTGATTTCTGGAAGAGAAGAAGCCATTAGATCTGAGAAATGTCATCTCATCTATAAGATTTTTTTTCACAAAAAAGGAGATGATTTCCAAAGAACTGATAAGCCAGGACTTCAAGAGTCAAAAGGACCTCTGGAATGACAATAAGTGAGAATATATGGGGATAATCATTGTTTTTTAGGGGGTTTACTTTGGTGCTGCTGCTTGGGGTCACACATGGTGATGCTCTCGATATACCAAGTTCACACACAACGATGTTCATGGGATAATGTGGTACCAGGGATGAAACCCATGACTTAACACATGTCACATACTACTGAATAAAAGATTTTATAAAATGGTTGTTTTTATTTGCACCTCTCTGATGATTAATGATGATGAGCATTTTTTCATGTCTTTTGGCCACTCAAATTTCTTCTTTGTCAAAGTTTCTGTTCATTTCTTCTCCCTGGTTTCTGATGGGGTTGGCTGTTTTCTTCTTGTAAAGTTCTGCCAGTGCCTGATATATCCTGGATATTAATCCCTTAATGGATGGATGTTGGGTGAATATTCTTTCTCATTCTGTACACTGTCTTTGTATATTGTTCACTGATTCTTTTGAGGTGAAAAAGCTTTTTTAGTTTCATGTAGTCCCATATGTTTATCTTTGCTCCTAGTTGCTTTGTTAGTGGTGTTTTATCTTTGAAGATGCCTTTAGCTTCAACGTTGTGGAGGGTTTTCCTATTTTTTTCTTTATGGATTCAGGTCTGATATTGAGATCATTAATCCATTTTTATCTGAGTTTTGTGCATGGTGTTAGAGAGAGGTCCAAATTCATTTTTTTTCACAATAGCTGCCCAGTTTTCCCAACACCACTTGTTGAAGAGGCTTTCCCTTCCTCCATTTCATACTTTTTGGCTCATTTATCAAATATCATGTATTTGACACTGGGTGTCAGGATACTCAACTCTATACCATAGGTTCACAGGTCTGTTTTTATTCCAATACCATACTGTTTTAATTGCTACTGTTTTGTATTAGAGTTTGAAGTTGGGAAGGGGTGATGCCTCCTATCTTCTTTTTCCCAAGGATTGCTTTAGCTGTCCGTGGGTGTTTATTATACCATACAAATATCAGGAGTTTGGTCAATTTCTTTTAAAGAATGTCATGAATATTATTATAGGGACCACACTGAATCTGCATAAAGCTGTAGGGAGTATTACCATTTTGACAATGTTGATTCTCCTGATCCATGAATAGGGAATGTGTTTCCATTTCTTTGTGTCTTCTTTTATTTCTTGAAGCAAGATTTTATAGTTTTCTTTGTACAGGTCCTGTATACTCTTCAGTAAGCTGATTTCTAGGTATTTGATTTTCTGTGGCACAACAATGAGATATCATCTCACACCACAGTGACTGGCGCATATCCAAAAGAGCAAGAACAAGTGCTGGAGTGGATGCGGGGAAAAGGGACTCTCATCCATTGTTGGTGGGAATGTCGGACTAGTACAGCCTTTTTGGAAAACAATATGTACGTTCTCCAAAGACTAGAAATTGAACTCCCATTTAACCCAGCCATACCACTCCTGGGAATATACTCTGGGAAACCAAAAACACACAGCAGAAGTAGCATCCCTACTTTTATGTTTATAGCAGCACTATTCACAATAGCCAGAATCTGGAAACAACCAGAGTGCCTGAAAACTGATGACTGGATAAAGAATCCTTGGTATATCTACACAATGGAATACTATATAAATGTTAGGAAAAACTAAGTTATGAAATTTGCCTATAATTGGATGGACATGGAGAGATTAATGTTGAGTGAAATTAGCCAAAAGGAGAGAAACAGATATAGAATGACTGCATTTATTTGTTGACATAAATATATACATTATGATGATATATATGTACGTTATGTTACCAATATCCAAGGTCAGACAAAGCATGGATTAATAGGTGTCTTACACCTTGTTAAAGGTGTAAGACAGAGAAGAGAATAGTGTGCTAATAATTGTCGAAAGTGATAATACCAGCCTAGAACTGAGCATTGAAAAGATACACATGATAACCTCTAAATGTTATAATGTATGTATTGCAATCCACAATGTGTAAGAGAGGTAAGAGAGAAAGAGAGAGAGAGAGAAAGAGAGAAAAAGAGATAAAGAACATGCCATAGAGGAAGGCTATGGGATGGGGGAGGGAATTGGGGACATTGGTGGTGGGAAATGGGCACTTGTGGAAGGATGGGTGCTAGAAATACTATATGACCGAAACCCAAACATGAACATCTTTGTAATTGTATATCTCATGGTGGTATAATAAAATATTTAAAGCAAATAAAATAAAGGTATCATTGATTTAGTTGTACAATTTCTAAAAAAAGATGCAATTTCCGTAAACCAAAACAGCCATTGTGTTAGATGAAGGCACTTTGGAATTACAAATTTGTTTAAAACCAGAGAAGATGGAAATAAATTTTAAGCAAAGTTAGTCTAACCACTACTGAGATATTGGAAGATAAACCCAATATATTTTTATAAATCCCAGATTATACGTAAAGTATTTATGGAAAATGGTTCTATACTATCAATTAGAATGTTATCTTCATGAATGCAGGTGAATTTTTCCCTTTTCTTATTTCATACTTTCATTTGTCTGCTTCTAAACAAAGGATGCTGCCTTTCATTGATTGCCTTTCAATTCAACACAAATTTTGTGTTGACACAGAGGAGCACTTTGGGTCCAGTGTACGGTCAGTGAATTTTAACATTTAGGCATGCCAGTGGAGAAAAGGTAAATATTTTTAAAAAAGCATTGTAGGATAATTATGAAGAGTCCTGTGGCTCTCGGGGAGAGCATCTCAGTTCTTCCCATTAAAATGGTGTTTCTGCCTCTATGAATTTCACATTTATAATATTGGATGCATAATTTTTTTTGCTATTTTACTAATTAGTTTCTTGCTAAAGTGTTCTCCACTTACCCGTTTGGTGAGGGATATATGAATTAGTCTTAGTAATATGTAGCCATGAATCAAGTCACATTTGAACCTGCCTTATTAACACAGACCAACTCTTTTCTATGTGTCTCCATTTTACAATGGCATGTTCTGAAATATGATAAGGAAAACTAGTCTCGAAGTATTCCGAGGCAAATTAAAAGCAGGAAATACCAAAGATTTCATATGCTGCACTCTCATGAGATTTACAGCCCAATTTAGCAGTTTCAGCATGAGCCTGGGATTTGCCTCTGTAAGTTTTGATGTGAATTCCAAGTGGACTGAACTTGTAAAGCTTTAGAATTTCATCCATCACTTAGCTTTTCTTTGATTTGGGGTTAGATGTCACCATTAATCATAAAAATACAAGAAGCCTTGAAGTATGGCTTCTTGAACTCCTCTGTAGAATTCACAGTATAAATGAACTATAAACAAATCAATTTGAGCTATGAGTATAATGCTCCCAAGTTAAGTGCAAAATTTATTTTAAATTTCATATTTTCAAGTAATTCTTTGAAAGGCTTAAGTAGGGCATTCTCTGAGGGGTCTGATAGAACTTTTTGTATTGCCCAACTTTCCCTTACGAGGAACTAGAGCAACACTGTGAAACTTGAAGCCACATATGATCTTCTTTGGGCTTGTGACCCCAATATATTTGTCATTAAATGCTTGCAGCCTCACAGATGCCCTGGTCCTCATAGCATTAAAACAGTGAAACAGAAAATTACATAAAACAAGAAAAACAATTTTTGTTTATTTGTTTGGGGTCGATAGCCAGCTATTTTCAGGGATTTCTCATGTCTGTACTGAGGGACGACTCGGGTTTGGTGAGGGACTATACGGGGTTCTGGGGAGTGAACAAGGCAAGACACATGCAGGCTCCCTACCTGCTGTTCTGTTACTAGGGTCTCAAAAGAGGAAAATGCTTGTGGAATACATTTCTAATGATAAAATGGAATTTCAAAGCTACTTTTATTTTTAAAAAATAGACTTATTTGACATTTTGTGTTAATTCCTCACTGGATACCTCAGAGGTTCCAAGAATCAAAGCTTATAGAATGTATAAGTACTACAAAGTTGTGTTTTTCCTTGATGGAGGAAGGTGTATCTGATGGTACTCAGGGCTTACTCCTGACTCTGTGTTCAGGATTTATCACGGAACTGTCATTCTTGGGTGCTATACGTGATGTCAGAGATCGAACCAGGTCATTTGTGTTGCAGGACACCTAAAAGCCTAAAAGCCTCTGCATCTGCCCTGGATTGCCTCCTGCAAATCACTTCGTAGATAAGGGGTAGTTTAAATGTGGCAATTTATCTGACCATGTATTCTGTACTGTCTAGTATAAATATTCTCTCACGCTACCACAATCATCGTGGGACTAGCTAGATCTTACCAGCATATTTGCCTGGCCACGTTGGATGCCTAAATAATTAGATCAGAGAGAAATGCTGTTTGCCTCCAAGCAAGCAAGCATGGCTCCCTGATAACTCAAAGAAACTAAAATACAAAACTATGGTGAAGTAGACTGAAGTAGGTGAAGTAGAAGACTCTTGTGAAGGCTTGGAGAAAATTTAACTGGCATTAGTATTAGTCTTTGGTACAGAGACATGCCATCTCAGAAACCCCCTTCTCTACCCTATAAAGGCATTTCCAGGCAGATCTTGGCTCAAAACATTAGCATATAATAGGGCCTAGGTGAGGTGCTGGGAGAAATTACCTAAGGGCATTTGACCCTTCCTGCTTCCTATAATAGTGGGAGGTCTGCTTCCTATAATAGTGGGGTCTGAGGTCAGGCAGTATAAAACCAGCCTGCTTCCTCTCTCGCTCTCTTTTTTGGGCTCTCTTTTTGGGCTCTCTTTTTGGGCTTGCACTCTTCTTGGGAGTCTTGTCTTTGTCCTCTATACAGGACCTTAGCACATGGTGGCTGCCATCTTGGCCTACACCTGGCTGGGGTACTAGCCAGGACCTCAGCACCGGGTTTTCCTATTGCTGATTTATATGCCTGAACCTGTGACAAGTAAAGCCTTTTAAAACTGCATCGGATTCCTGAGTCTTCATCCATTCTCTGCCGGCTTCGGAGGTAGAAGGGAACTTGCTTCCTGGCACTGTTGGGGACCCTGGTGGCATCCCCGACAATTTGTGCTAAAAGAAATTGTCTTACCTGCTGTGCTCTTTCTGGCCCTTGGAACAAAGTTTTAATATATCAAAATTAGAGCGAGAATATTAAATTTTCATAAAAATTTGCTGTGTCACTCACTGTATTGCTGTCTTCCCGTTGTTCATTGATTTGCTTGAGCAGGCATCAGTAACATCTCCATGCATCCTGTCTCAAGCAAGTGTAGCCCAAGGGCATCTGTTTGCTCCAGGAACAGGAAGAGCCTCAAACCATTCTTCAGGTCATGGAATTAAGGTACATAATTATTACTAGTTTTTGGCATAACAAATAAAAAATGGTAGCTTGCCAGCCTCTGCCGTGTAGGTGGTATACTCTCAGTAGAAGGCTCTTATCTCGAGCATTTACTGATGAAACTTAAAGGGGAAAGATCAGGTTTTCTCTTGGATGGAGCTCTGAGGAACTATAGAGTCTGGGTACTGAAAATGACTGACCTAATGATGTGTGGGATGCTCTGGATTAATCGTCGAAAATGGTAATACCAGCCTAGAACTGAGCATTGAATATTGGCAAAAAGATACACATGATAACCTCTAAATGTATGTATTGCAACCACAATGTGTAACTGAAAAAAGAGAGAGAGAGTGAGAGAAAAGATAAAAAGATCCTGCCATAGAGGCAGGCTAGGGGGGGGGAGGAAATGGGACATTGGTGGAGGGTAATGATTGGCACTGGTGGAGGTGGGGTGCTCGAACACTATATGACCAAAAACCCAGACAAGAACATCTTTGTAATTGCATATCTCATGGTCATATAATAAAATATAAATAAATAACTAACAATTATTTTTAAAAAATTAATTCAGTCCCCCTATTATACATTAATTTACAAAATCCACCTAATAAGAAAGAGATGATAGTCCATCACAAACCTCAATCTCTACTCTGATCAACTGATAGCTACGATTCTACTTTTGTTTTCATGAAATCACTTGCCCCACTCTAGTAAGACTTTTTTCCCTCAGTACAACTCCCTTCAAAATCTCTCAGAAATGGCAAGCAACGATTTCATGTAAAATTACTTTGTACTCCTGTATGTATGTACATATACCTGTAAAGAAACATCATAAAGTTGATACTCAAAGTCATACTGTAATTACATGGCTTAAATTACAAGAAATTTCTTCCACATCAAAATGCGGGATGAAGGGCCAGAGCAATAGCACAGCGGGTAGGGCGTTTGCCTTGCATGCCGCCGATCTGGATCGATCCCCGGCATCCCATATGGTCCCCCGAGCACCACCAGGAGTAATTCCTAAGTGAAGAGACAGGAATAACCCCTGAGCATCACCGGTGTGCCCTCAAAAAAGCAAATAAATAAATAAATGAAATAAAATGTGGGAATAGGGGCCAGAGAAATTGTGGGTTTGCCTGACAAGAGAGCACAGATGGAAGTAACCCCTGAGCATCACTGCTGAGGGATCAAAACACAAACAAAATGCAACATACTTAACTCAAAAGACAATTATCACCTAACAAACATGTTTCAGCCCTTTACCAAGTGATCTGAAAGACCACATACATGGGTTGGAGGCAGATCTCAGAGGGTACAGCAAGAGCTTTGTAGACAGAAGGGCCAGATCTCTTTCAGAGCACCACGTGTCTGAGTAGTTCCAGAAGCGACACCCGAACACACAGCTAGAACAACCCTTGAGTAGAGTCAGCTAGAGACCAAAACTAAAATTATGGGAAAGGAACATATAACAGTGTCTGTAAATATCTTTAGATCATAGTGCCCGCTGGCACTCTACATGCTTTCTTTGTTATCTATTCCTGTTTCCATGAAGCAGACATTTACTGTCTTAGACTTTTCCACTGTCATCACTGAATGCTCGTGAGTCTACTGAATTACTGTGTAAAATAAATGAGAAAAACTGCATCTACTCACCACAGATGCATGTCTTGTCATTGCATGCTGAAACACAGAGAACTCTGGGAATACATCTGGAAGCGACAGGGGAAGAGTCAGGAAAGGGCTACCTGGGTTTCCTCCTGGTACTCAGAAAATTAATCTATTTATTTAAATGGACCTAAAAATCTTTTCTTCTTTAGTGGTGTGGAGAAATAATTTCTACATGAAATGCTGGCATTTGGTAATGCAAATTTAACGGCTAAAGACTTAACCAGGGAAAATAAAAATGTCATTTTCTTAAAATGTCTTTGAAATTTACAAGTCTACAAAATCCAGTCACCTAGGAATCACTGTCTTATACCATGATTAAGTTCTTATATTTCTTATTACTTCTTCAATGACATTTCCTAGTTTGGCTATTGTTTATTTTCCAACTTCATTCTTTACCATATCAAATGCAGGAAAGCTGAAATGGAGACATGCTTGATGAGCGCCACACACATTTTCTGCAGTTCTTTCCATTCTAGGTCCTCCTTTAGGAACATTAACTGCCCTCCAAACTTCAGAAGTAAATGCTGCCTTCTCTGTGATGCCTTTCTTACAACCCTGTATCTAGTCTCCCTGGAAGACATCGGACAAGCCTAATTCTTAGCTATCTGTTTCTTAGTATGACAGTGCTCACAGGATTTGGTAATGACAAGCTTGCTTGACTATATTTTATATGGAGTGAAATGCTTAGAGTAGGGATTTTCTGGTTTATTTCTTCAGTTTCTGCACTTCGGTCAATGTAGGTGCACAATCAATATGGGATTGAATTTTTAGATGGATGAATGCTAAACAATATTTTGTAATAACTTTGCTTTTATTACTTTATTTAGTAATTTATAAAGAAATATTAAGATGCTGTGAAATATTTGTTAGGTATTCTGACACATGCACTGTGTAGGTTATAGTCTTTGTAATCTGTTTATAATGCAGTTGGAAAAGATGAAGAATCCACTTACAAATAAATGTAAGAATACCAGTATAAAAAGGACAAGGATTGCAGACATTTTGTGCAAGTTAATGCAGTCTAAAGTGTGTGTGGCGGGGGCATGGAAGGGGCATTTTTATTGGGAAATATGCTATCATTTTTACTGGATAGAGATTTAGAGGAGAATGTAGGAATTGGTGTGCAGTCGATGCACTCCCTGTGCTACATAGCCAGGGATACACAAAATCAGGATTCTTCTCTCTCCTGAAGCTGTTCACTCCATCCATTTCATGACCCTTTGACTTGCCTATTTATAGCCTCGCCTCATCCCCTTATACTTGACACTCAAGACTACTTTACTGTCTGATACTTCCATTTCTTCCTTCTCAGCTGTAATTGATACTTGTTGGTTGATTTTTTTCAGTCTGCCATAAAAGCCCAAGGTAAATAATCCAGTTGACATTTTCTAGATCATTTCTGCTATTTTACTGACAAGAAACATCAGACCCAGAGTGGTCACTACTCACCTGAGATCCTGCAGCTATCAACAGGGTTTTGCACACACACACACACACACACACACACACACACACACACACACCCTACCCCCCACACATTTTTTCAGTCCTACTACTTTCTAAATATAATGAAACGTCTTTTTAGATGTTCAAAATATAGTCAAATGTTTTCCTCTTTGAACTGAGATTTTTCCCATGTAATCTTGTTCACTAATAAGTCTCTTGAGAGCAAAGATCTATAATTCATCACAAGTATGAATTAATAGTTTTTTCTTTTTATGCATTTGTTCCTCTATCTTAATGTTTAAATATTTAGTACAAAGTTTTAAGGGTGTCAGGGGATGAGCTAGAGTGTAGGAGGTTGGACACTCAACTTGCATATAACTGACCCTAATTTCAATTCTGGCACCATATATGGTTTTCTTAGCAGCTCAGGGATTGCTCCTGAGCACAGAGCAAGGAAGAACCCCTGAGCACTGCCAAGTGTGAGCCACCAAAGCCATAAGAAAACTACACCATTAAAATTGCATCATAAGATGTCTGCCTGAATTCTACGTTGTAGGCTGCATGAGAACCTCTGGCCTTTCCTGATTCAGAGTTGGCTCACAGGAGAAATGTAGGGGTAAAAGAAGTAATCACTAAGATTATTTCTAGGCTATAATTACTAAAGTGATTTTCAAGGACGTTATATAATTTTTAGTTTACCAAATAGTATATACTTAATTTTAAAGTTTCAAACTATACAGACATATTTAAAACAAATTCTGAGCTTTGCTATTTATATGCACTTATTCCTCACACAAATGCATACAGTTATAGATATTTATAGTAAAAATTGTGACCCCCCAACTCCCCCTTATACAATTCAGTAGTAGGGTCTCCTTCTGTCTATTTTTCTTTCTAAGTTCAGGGGGTACACAAAAATACCTTTGATTTTTTCCTAATTTAGATATTGTAAGTGGTGTACAAATAACAATACTTAGTAGAACTAAGCTCCATGGAATCCTGTCATTATTTGCAAAGAAAAAGCTATTTTAATTCCTAATTGCAATAAAGTAGAAAAAAGTCAAAGGTTATTTTCATCTTTATTCACGCCATTAGGTTTACTTTGTTTTTAACACCAACTTTCAAGCAGCAATAAAATATGATTTTGTTTAATTTAAACTAATTTGTTTCCCTATTTATATTTACTGATATGTGATAGAAAACCGACTTTCCACTGTTTTGTTTTTGGTTTGGGATGAAATCTTAGTTGTTTAATGAACTTCAATATTTATATTTAGTTAAAGCTCTGCTATCATTTATAACCAGATGAGACAGCCATGGGAAGATAAATTGATAATTTATTCCTCTTGCATTAGGGAAACAGTTCTTGTATTTACAATATGCTTAGCATAGCAATTCCCTGCCTAGCCTCCTAATATTTGTGTACATTTTATGGTGGAGTGTGACTTTCAAATTAAAAATGATTTGTTGCAAGAATATTGACTAGGAAATGCATTCTGAGAGGAGATAGCAGAGAAGATATAATGAGATTTTTCACTACCCTCTTACCCCTAGGCGACTCAATAATTTTTCTTTTTTTAAAGCTAAGAAAAAAAAGGAAACTTCAAACTGAGTGGCAGATGGTAAGTCAGGAAATGGGAAACTCGGCCTTCCCCAGAGCTTCAAGTCATTTCCATGACCTTTGTGGCCTTGTTGAAAGGCTTTCTCTGAATTGAATGACAACACAGAGGCTGTGGGTAATATTGCAAATCAGAGAATGCTGGTGTGACTGGGGTGCCATGACCCCTGCCCTGGGTGGTAGTTCAGACCTAGGTTAGGGTGAGGTGTGAAGCGTTTGGCTGTGCTGGGTGGTCTGGCAGAGCTAAGACCCCCGCAGCATGTTTCCATGCTGCTTCCTGCTCTTTGTCTCTGTCTGCCGCAGTGTTTCCCTTAGGTATTACCGAACTGTCACCTTAGGAGGCAGGTACCATGTGGGTACATTTTCTAGAATAAATATAGCATGAAAACAGGAAAGACAGAATACCTAAAAAATAAAAACACATTTCTGTCTCCCGTTCTAGATACCTGTGTGGTAATGTGACTCAATGCTGACCAAACTTTCCACATCAAAAGTGCTTCAATTGGTGTAGATACAAGTGACCAAAAAAAAAAAATGGCTGTGAGAACAGGATCTTTCTCCCCCTCCCCAGTTTTAGTGAGATATACTGGACAAATGGCATTGTCCATAGTAAGGCCCTCAGAGTAGCTATGTTAGCTAACACATCTGAAACTACACTTATAATTTTTTCATTTGGGTGCCAACTTTCAATACTTCTTGTTTTAACAGTTTCCAAGCATATAATGCAATACTATAATACTGCTGGTTATACTCACCAGGCTATAGATTAGAGTTTTAGAATCTAAAGTCTAATAACTCTAGATATGTGATATATTTTCACCTAGTCATCGTACCAACCTCCAAAACCACAAATCTAATCACTTTTTCCCTGTGAGTTTTTCTAGATTCCACATATAAATAAGGCAATACAGTGTTTACCTTCCTATGCCTTATTTATTTGAGCTGGGGCTTTGAATGCCAAGACCTGTTTAAATACTGCAAATATAAGTGAAATAACATTGGCTTGATGCAGTGTTTTAGTAAGCAATTCAAAATAAGCTTTTGTGTACTTTAAAGATGATAGTTCCCATTTCTAAGCGGCGTTGTCTTCTTCATGACTTGATCTTTGTTTTCAAGCCCCGCATCTTCTGCCATTTATCACACATTGAGTCTCTTTTCTCTCCTCAAAGGCATGTATCTAATTCGCCTTAACTTTTGTTCTCCATCATTGCTTGTTAGCCTAATAATCCATGGAAACTGTGACTTTCTCCTGTTTTTCCATACTTCCCTGTGTGGAGCTGGCGGCCAGGCACATGAAAATGGTATTTATCACATGGCGACTGGCTCTCACCACTAATAAACATCACAATGTAGGGAGCAGGCATGGTGAAGTTACATGAGCAGTTTTAGTGATGAGAAGAAAATGTAGAAAAATGAGGAAAGCCAACAAAACATTCCAAATCAGGATGAAGAGGTAGGGTGGCCATAAGACTGTGTCTTACAAAAAAACGATTCTCCAGGAAAGATGAAGGATAAAGAAAACAGAGCCAGCAGAAAAAGTAAGTGCTTTCGATCTCACATCACGGCACAATGATTTTATTTGAAGTGACTGTTAGAACAATAACACTGTCAAGGTACGAGAAGATTTCTCAAGGCACAACTTCTCATTTATCTTTGATAGAACTCTGCTGATTTTGGAGAAGGGGTGAAATATATTCCCCCTAAAGGGATCAGATTTACTACTTGGTCACTGACTGGAATAACATCATCAGAATATTTGTCATATTTGTCTCTCTTTGTCTATTTGTCTGGTCACTAGGGAAATAATATCTATTACTGTTCCTGCTGGTGAGTGGTAGGTATGTGTGTGTGTACAAGAGGGTCATTGCTGGTTTGAAAATAAAAGGAATTAGAGACCCAGGGAATGAAAGTACCAAAAGAGTAAACTTTGATCATGATGAGACTCTGGAATAAGGCACTTTAGAATTTGGAGTATAATTTCTTACCGTGACAATTGGGGATGTGTCTAGGTCAAAGGGATACATTGGAATAATAAAAGTCACACAAAATTGTTAGACAAATAGCTTCAAGCCAGCATGCTGATGTGATTTAAAGACAAAAATTTAAACAATATGAGAAAATCCAAAGCAAAATCAAATAATTTGGTCCCAATTCCACACCATAGTTTTTTATTATTAAAAATATACTAATTTCAGTGGTGTTGGAAGCTAGTACCATGCCTGACCCATACAAGAAATAAGGCTGTGGGGGTCATGACCTTTCTTTATAAGGGTACTAGTTATATGGTTATATAGAGTTTCTGAAAATTTATCAAACTTCTTTTTTTGTTTGTTTTTTGGGGTCACACGGGTGATGCTCAGGAGTTACCCCTAGCTCTTCACTCAGGAATTACTCCTGTTGCTCCTCGGGGGACCATATGGGATACCAGGGATTGAATCCGGGTTGGCAGCGTGTAAAGGCAGGCGCCCTACCCACTGTGCTATCGCTCCGGCCCCTCAAGCCTCTTTTTGACATATACTTTAGTTAAAAGGTTGATTCACTAACCTGTATTCACTTTTAAGGCTTATAATAAGTTGTTAAAGATAATAGGACAAGTACAAATACACATATACTCACAACACAATTTAAGAAATAAAATGCTAAAAGACCTGTGTCTTATTCGCTCATTTTCCCTGCTGTCGCCATATACATGTAATGACTACACTCATTTATAGTTTTTTTCTTTCCTCTGTATTTATATTTTTATCAGATGCTCATATGTCCCTCCACAATTTTATACCATATTGTGTGCTCTATGGTTCATGTTAAATGGGTCTCTCCACAACTTAGCTTTCTTTGGACTAGAGAGAAAAGTCATATAACATAGAATCAACCATTTTAATGGTACAGATCAGTGGTACTTAGAATACCTGCTGTTCTGTGCAACCATTAGATATCTCTAATTTCTAAAGTTTTTCATCACCCTTTAAACACCCCATATTTATTATGAAATGAATTTCTTTCTCTCTTCCTCCAAATGCCTACTAAACTGGAATTTTTTCTCTACTGTGGGATTTGCCCATTTTTAATATTTCATATGGAAGGAATACATCAAAATCCTTTGTGAGCTGTATTATGGATTCACCACCAGGATCTCACCATTCTATATGAAGTGATCATTGATGTCAAAAGAGGGGTTCGACAGGGTGATACCATTTCAACGAAACTATTCAGCGCTACCCTTGAGAACATCATGCGACAATTAGAATGGGAAGGAATGGGAGTGAAGATAGACGGTCTGCAACTACACCGCCTCCTCTTCTCTGATGACATCATTCTAATAACACCAAACATTAGCCAAGAGGCACAAATGCTGGCCGACTTTGACCTAGAGTGTGAAAGATAGATCTACAGCTGAATCTCAGCAAAACTAATGTTCATGAGAAATGAACTAGTTCCAGAGGCCCCATTCACTCTCAATGGAACAAACATTCTCTGAATGCAACAGTTATGTGTACCTAGATTGAGAAGTCAACATGATGAATGACCTAAAACCTGAGCTGCACAGGAGGAAGAGAGTGGCATGGAATGCCTTCAAAAACATCGAAGAAATAGCAAAAAAAAGACAAAGACCCTCCAGCTCTGGGCACATCTCTTTGACTCCACAGTTCTCCTGCATTAACATAGGCCCCAGAGACTGGGCCCTATGAAAGCAGGATGAGAATGCTATTCGGGTCTCTCAGAGAGGAATCAAAAGAGCTATGTTTGGAATATCATGCCTACTCAAGTGAGAGAAGGAATCCGGAGTTCTGACCTCTGCTGCTGTTCCAGAGTCAAGGACTCTGTCTCGTTTGCCAAGAAATTGAAAATCAGATGGGCTGGACATGTAACGTGATTTGGAGAGGACCGCTGACTAGAGCCGTTACGGACTGGATCCCACGGGATGTCAAAAGATCATGTGGCAGCCCACCTGCAAGATGGTCAGACTTCATCGTCAAGACCCTGAAGGAACGGTTTGAGGCTCTTTGTATTCCTGAAGCAACCAGATGTCACTGCGCTACACTGGCACGTGATAGGGTCAAATGGAGATGTTACTGGCCCCCGCTCGAGCAAATCGATGAATAATGGGATGCCAAGTGATCAAGTGATCAAGTGATGGAAGGAATCATACAGCATGTCTCTTTGTTATCTGGGACATGCTGTATGATTCCTTTATATGATTCCTTTAGCATAACTTAAATGAAGTTTATAAGCATAAGTTAAATTTTTAAGGTTCACATTGTCACATGATTTACCACTAGTTTGATTATGCCACTGTAGTGAGCCTGCAATAGCCTCTCATTGTAGCTTCCATTTCCATGTCCATGTTCAACATTTACTCATATGTCTGTTAGTCATTATAGTATCGTCTTTAAAGAAATGCTATTCAATGCTTTGCCTAGATTTCATTTGTTTTAGTTTTTGACTGATACCTGGCTCTATTCAAAACTTTTATCTAGCTCTGCCTTTAAGTTTCACTTCTGGCAGGACTTAGAGAACCGTATGAAGTACTGAGGATTGAACCTAGGTCAGTTGTTGTGTGCAAGGCTAGTGCTTTACTGGCTATAATATCTCTCCAGTTCTCTTTATCCAGTTTTAGTTGAACATTTTCCTTCTAATTGAGTTGTATAACTTACATTTTCCTGATGCTACATCAGATATATGATTTATAATTACTTCACAATGGGAAGGAAGGTGTTAATTGGGGTCTCACACAACAATGCTCAGTGCTTACACTTAGCCCTGTGTTCGGGATTAAATTCTGGTGATTCTGGGAGGACCATGCACAGTACCAAGGACAGAATCAGAGTCAACTGCATGGAAGGCAAGTGCCTTACTTTCCAGCAACAATGTTTTGTTATTCTTTGGGTTTTTATTCCATTTTTCTGTAGTTTCCTTTCTTGTAAATATGTTGTAAATTTTGATTAAGTTCAATTTGTCTTTTTATCTTTTGATCCTTGATGTCATATCTTTTGTTCCTTGAAGTCATTGATGTCATATCTAAGAAAGCTCGGGGCCGGAGCGATAGTACAGAGGGTAGGGCATTTGCCTTGCATGCAGCCAACCCGGGTTCAATTCCCGGTATCTCATATGGTCTCCCGAGCACCTCCAGGAGTAATTCCTGAGTGAAGAGCCAGGAGTAACCTGTGAGCATTGCCAGGTGTGACCCAAAAAGAAAAAAAAAGAAAGCTTTGTTTAACTTATAGACATGAAGATTTGCTCCCACATTTTTCTTAAGAATTTTATGTTTTGGGGCCAGAGCACTAGTACAGCCAGTATTATATTTGCTTTGCATGCAGCCGACCTAGTTAAAATCTCAGCATCTGATAGAGTCGCCTAAGCACAGCCAGAAGTAATTTCTGAATGCAAAGCCTGGAGTAATCAGCGGAGCATCACAAGGTATGGACCAAAAATCAAATATATATATATATATATATATATATATATATATATATATATATATATATATATATATATTACTTGGACTTCAACCTCTGCTATTTTGTTTTATTTTTTGTATATGATATGACCACCTACAAGATGGTCAGACTTCTTTGTCAAGATCCTGAATGAACGGTTTGAGGCTCTTTATATTCCTGGAGCAAGCAGATGCCATTGGGCTACACTGGCACGTAACAGGGTCAAATGGAAACATTACCTGTGCTCGCTCGAGCAAATCGATGAATAACGAGATGTCAAGTGATCAAGTAATCAAGTGGTATGATATGAGAAAGGGGCTCAGCTTTTTTTCTATCAGATCTGACCATGCAGTTCTCCTGGCACTATATGTTAACCATCGTATTCTTCCACCACCAGCTCTCTTGGTCCTTGGTGAAGCTTATGTGTTGACTCTCCTGATTAACTATTGTTTTGCCAGTGTCAGTTTCAATTACTGTAGCTTTTCATGGAATTTTGAAATTAGAAAATCTAAATTTTCCAACTTTGTTTATCCTTTACCTAATTGTTTGAGATATTTTATGTCTCTCAAGTTTCCATTTGAATTTTAAGATATGTTTTAGAGCACTTGAAAAAACATAGTTAGTATTTTAATATGGGTTACATTGAATCTCTAGACCTACTGGGAACAGCATTTAGTCTTTTCATTGCGGATCTTGGAATGTCTTTTCTATTTATTTAGATTGTCTCCAATGTCTTTCAATAATATTTTATAGTTTCAAGTATAAGTTTAATACTTCTCAGTGAAATTTATTCCTAAGTACCTTGTTATTTTTAATGCTACCACAAAAGAAATTATTTTTATAATTTCCAGTTTTACTTAGAATTCCTTTTAAGAAACTAGATTTCTCTTTTCTTGGGCACCGAAATTTCCAGCTGGGATAATTTGCTTGTATAAATGACCATTAATTAACTATGTATAAACTGACATTTCAGACTTGCATTCTCCAAGCAATGCTATTAACAAGATCCTAAGTATGTTAACAACATTTTATTTTGTTAAAAAAAAATCCAAAATTGAAGCTCAAAATGTTTAAATCTTAAATGTCCTCTTAGATATATTTTAAGATTAAAATTAAACACCCTAGAAATGTTAAATTTCTTATATTTATAGCACACATGATGTCAACAAATAAAAATGAGGTTTATAATTTGAGCAATCATCAGATATTTGCTGCATTTTTCTTTTCAATGTTTATATTGCCAGTTTTATTTCCAAGTAGTTCTTAATTTATCCAAACAGACTTGTCATTTTGTGCTATTTCAGGGGCTTCTCATAGTATATGGAAAATGACAGTGTTAGTATGACTTGCCATTATAGCAGAAATTCTGTTGTTTTTAAAGTGCCTTTAGTAGGATTCAGGGAATTCACTGTAGGTTAACAGTGGGGCTCCACCATTTAGAATTCTTTTCTCTAATGAAAGGAGTCTGAACCCTTGAACTCTGTCAAGGACTTAGGCATGTTCCCTGGGTCTAATTTTCATCCTCAGAAAATGGAGGTCAGATACGTGTCAAGAAAAAAGGAAGGGTCAGATTAGAGTATTAAAGACTTTGCACATGTCCTGATGACATCAATGTGTTGACCAAAGTTTCTGGAACCAGCCTGGCACACAGAGAGTGAGTGTGCAAACAAATGAATGAAAGTAAATAGTGAGTAAAAATGATGACAAATATTCAGAAAAGCAATAATTGTATGCATGCCAAAATGTCTCATTCTCAATGTTTGACAGGCCATTGTTTTGTATATATCTATAAAAATACATAGATATAAATCAACTTCAACATACCCTTTTCCCCAAGGGATTAGGGTAGTACAATTTGGATAATGCATTAGTCATAAAGAAATAAATGAGTATTAGTGATGCTAATTTAGGATTATAAGTATTTCAACATACTTCTAAAATTATTTTGATTATGATTACCTTAACTGATGATTGATATATACATATATATATATATATATATATATATCAATGCCACTTTGAACCTGATATATAGTCAATAAATGTGTGAAAAAATGAAAAAATAATGTTTCCTTTCTATCTGTATCACTGTATCAATGTCTTCTCATAGTTCATTGATTTGCTAGAGCGGGCACCAGTAACATCTCCATATGTCCTGTCGCCAGCAATTCTAGCCCAAGGGCATCTGCTTGCTCTAGAGACAGACAGGAAGAGCCTCAAACCATTCTTCAGGTCATGGAATTGAGGTCCATAATTGTTACTAGTTTTTGGCATAATAAATAAAACACAGGTAGCTTGCCAGGCTCTGCTGTGAAGGTCAGTAGAAGGCTCTCATCTCGAGCAGTCTTCCTTTCTATCTATAATTACATATATAATGCATTTGTGAACTCAGGTGTGCAAGGTATATTTTCTTTTTTTTTTGGTCACACCCGGCAGCGCTCAGGGGTTACTCCTGGCTCTGCACTCAGGAATTACTCCTGGCGGTGCTCGGGGACCATATGGGATGCCAGGGACTGAACCCGGGCTGGCACAGGCCAGCTGCGTGAAAAGCAAACGCCCTACCGCTGGGCTATCACTCCGGCCTTCTTTATTTTCTGACTACAACTTCTGATTCATAGATTGAGATTGGCAGAAAGGGGGAAAAATTTTTTATTTTACTTGTTAATATTTCCCTTACACACAAACACACACACACACATACACACACACACACACACACATACTCGGTTCCCTCAGAGTATACACTTCCCACACGCTCAAGATTGTATTAAGTGACTGGGAACTTATACACCTTTGAAACTGACTGTAGGTGAGTGAAGATACAACTTACCTTTAATTTCAGACATGCTGCCAAGGAATCATTACATCTGTTGTGCATCAAAGTCCTCATTATGATTCTTAAGATGATATTGCTCATGCTTGGAGCATAGGGATTTTTGATAAATTTTCCAGTGGGGCCATTTTGCTAGACGTCTGTCCTCCTCCTTTGTCTCTCTGGAATCTTTCTCTGTGGAGTTTTTACACCATTTTAGTCACACTACTGGGTGTACTTCTCTCATCCCTACTTTCTTGGCACTCTGTGCCCTCTGCTACTCCTTCAACCAACAGGAATAATTCATATGTAGAAGAGGGGAGATTGTTCTTGCTAGTTCTGCAAGGTACTTGGTTTATTCCATTTCGTGAAACAAATGTACACAGATTTTTAGAGAGCATCAGTGTTATGCTTCTCACTTATCTCCCCTTACAGCCTATTCTCTGAAAAAAGAGGAAAGGCAGGAGGAAATGACAAAGGCAGAGAAATCTCAAACAAAAGTGAAAGTTAAAAATTATCTATCAGTATCGCAATATAACAACACAATCACTTTGAGAACATGATGATGATAGATGAACATAGGTGTGATAGAAATTGAAGTTCGCGTTAGCATATATTTTCCACGGACTCTGCATGATTCTTTTAGGTACATTACCTCATTTCATCATCAATGCAAGATACAAATCAATGCATTTATCTCATTTTTTTACAATTAAGAAATTGAGGGTTAGAGAGATAAATAATATATACTGTATTAAACTTTAAGTGGGCCATTAAAATTATGAATTCCACACTTTCCATATTTTCTAAAATGTAACATGATTTATTTGTTCCATCTAACAATCCATCAATAATGGCCACAAAAGTTGACAGAGTGAAGTGAAAACATCCTGGGCACCACTGGACACACTCTTACATAATAGAAAGTGACAATGAAAATCACGATCACCATCTTCCCGTTGATCATCTATTTGCTAGAGCGGGCACCAGTAATGTCTCCATATGTCCTGTCTCATGCCAGTAGAACCAGGGGCATCGGCTTTACGGGAACATAAAGAGCCTCAAACCATTATATTAGGTCATGGGAATAACCTAATATAATTGTTACTGGAATTTGGCATATCAAATACAACACGAGAAGCTTGCCAGGCTTGCCTAGCGGGAGGCAAACTCTTTTAAACACCTCCAAATAAAGCATTTATTGATGAACCGCGCGGCCACAAGCGGCCACGCGAGCTGAGCTGTGATGGGCTGGTCTGCTGGGTGGAGTTCTGACGAGAGGGAAGTCCAAAAGTGGAAAATG
The DNA here is from genome assembly GCA_021461705.1 of Cryptotis parvus. NCBI lineage: Eukaryota > Metazoa > Chordata > Mammalia > Eulipotyphla > Soricidae > Cryptotis > Cryptotis parvus. The sequence continues at coordinate 52,430 of JAJIBD010025813.1, read as the reverse complement.
GCGGCGCCCGTGGAGTGAGGAGGGGTGGTCTGGCTTGTTATGAGGCTCTGCCGAGGTGGTGGGCCAGGGCTAGAACCCACCATGCCTCCCGACTGCCTCATGAGCGGCTGTGCACAGGGAGAGCAAGGAACAGCTCTGCCCCATGTGTGAGAGTCTCTGGACCAGCATACCTGGGCGGATTGAGGGAAAACCTGCTGCAGGGTGGGTGTCGGTGATCTGGGCTGTAATGGGCTGGTCTGCTGGGTGGAGTTCTGACGAGAGAGAAGTCCAAAAGTGGAAAATGGCGGTGCCCGTGGAGTGAGGAGGGGTGGTCTGGCTTGTTGTGAGGCTCTGCCGAGGTGGTGGGCCAGGGCTAGGAACCTTCCATGCCTCCCGACTGCCTCATGAGCGGCTGTGCACAGGGAGAGCAAGGAACAGCTCTGCCCCATGTGTGAGAGTCTCTGGACCAGCATACCTGGGCGGATTGAGGAAAACCTGCTGCAGGGTGGGTGTCGGTGATCCGGGCTGTGATGGGCTGGTCTGCTGGGTGGAGTTCTGATGAGACGGAAGTCCAAAAGTGGAAAATGGCGGCACCCGTGGAGTGAGGAGGGGTGGTCTGGCTTGTTGTGAGGGCTCTGCCGGTGGTGGGCCAGGGCTAGAACCTGCCATGCCTCCTGACTGCCTCATGAGCGGCTGTGCACAGGGAGAGCAAGGAACAGCTCTGCCCCATGTGTGAGAGTCTCAATGAAGTGACAATGAAAATATTTTTGTTAAAGTTGGCATGCAAATGAGAAGTGTATAAAACTTTTAAGATTATATTAGACTGGTTAAAATCACTGTCACTGTCACTGTCTTCCCTGTTCATTGTCGATTTGCTCGAGCGGGCACCAGTAACATCTCCATATGACCTGTCTCATGCAAGTAGAGCCCAAGGGCACCTGCTTGCTCCAGGAACATAAAGAGCCTCAAACCATTCCATCAGGTCATGGGAATGAGGTATGTACTGGTTAAAATATATAGTAATATTTGGGGTACAAACTAGGGTGTAAAAGAACATACAGCACACGGGGCGGAGTGATAGCCCAGCGGGTAGGGCATTTGCCTTGCATGCGGCCGGCCCATGCCGGCCCGGGTTCAATCCCCGGCATCCCATATGGTCCCCCGAGCACCGCCAGGAGTAATTCCTGAGTGCAGAGCCAGGGAGAAACCCCTGAGCATTGCCGGGTGTGACCAAAAAAAAAAAAAAAAAAAAAAAAAAAAGAACATACAGCACAATCTAAATATTCCACACATTTAGGGGAAGGTGAGAAACCAACAGTGGTTCCCTGCAATAATATAGTATGTAGTGAAAAAAGGAATGAAATCATACATTCAGCAATGTTGATGAATCTTAAGTGTTTAATGAATGAAGAGAACCAAATACAAAAGCAAGCGTGGGTGATGCTTTTTTCTTAATTTATTATGGTGGGGAGGAGAGGGGACATACCCAAAAATACCCAGGACTCGCTTCTGGTCAACCTGGGGGACCATATGGGATGGGGGATTGAGCTTGGGTTGACTGTGTTCAAGGCTCGTATCCTATGTGCTGTACTGTCTCTGTAATCCTAATGGGTGATTCCTCTTATATGGCATCTGAAGAAGTCAAAACATAGACATGGTCTCATATTTCATTTGAGGTGGTGATTAGCTGACTATATGCATTCATCATCAATTGCAAAAATGTACACTGAGTAACTAATGTTGTATGCAAAAAAGTTTTTAATGGAAGTTAAAACTAAGTTAGGATTAAGTACTTTTCTAATCTCATTAGAAATATCATAATTTATGATTTTTTTGGTGAAGTTTGGAAACAGAATGAATCCCCTTATGATTAATTTCCTTTTTTAATTTTTGTTTTTGAAAATCCAGGCAAAGCCTGGCAAGCTACCCGTGGTGTATTTGTTATGCCAAAAACAGTAACAATAATGGACCTCATTCTCAATGAATGGAGATATGAAACACAATGGGAAGACAAGTGATACAAGTGATACAAGTTTTGAAAGTAGAAAAGTTTCTTATAAATTGAAAGAGAAAGGAAAAGGACCTCCCCATGTTGGGAGGAACTTAGTGTAGGACTAGGTAATGATTAACTTCCTCTTAGTATTATAAATAGCCTACAGAACCCCAAATACATTATGTTCCTACTTAATTATTCTGAAATTAAGATGTTTATAACCATTGATAATATTTGCATACAGATAAGTTTTGATGCATTTACCTTCAGAGGAGCTCTTTGATTCTCCCTTCCTGTCACAAAAAAAAAAAAAAAAAAACTCTTAATTTCTTCCTTGGTTCCTGGGATTTTGGGTGATATTTGGGTCCGAGTGAAAGAAATCAGCCTGTTTTTCTAAATCCTGAGGTGAAGAATTTCTCCTGGAAGAAAAAACAACGTGATGCATAAAGTGAGAAGGGAGAAAGAGAAGTCAGGAAAAGGGCCCGTAGGGTGTGGCCTTTAAGCAGCGTTCTGGGGTGACACGGGAACAGGGAGAAGCGAGGGAGGTGAGGAAGAGGTTGAGCATGTTTTCCTGAGTATGTGTTACATAAATAAAATCCTCCTTTGGCATTTTAAAGATTACACTAAAGATTTAAATTGCTTTTTGATGATTCCTGGACATTCAGATTGGTTTTTCACTTGAAGGTGACACCATGCCAGAATCGGCCACGAAGAGGCTCAGCTCGGTGAGGAACAAATCTGTCAAACACTTCGAGCTGACTTTTAAGAAAAGCTGCTTAACTTCCAGTGATATGTGATTTAATGAAGGAAAAAATATGAAACTATTAGTTTAACCAAATAAGAAAAGCAGAAGAAACTGATATTTTTCAATATCCCCCGGAATTATACTGTCAATCTTGCAGGCCTACAGAAACCAAAATGATGAGCACTTGTTAAGAAAAACAACTTGTCACCATGACATCAGGCAGATGTCAGGGATGGAAAGCGAATCCAAATCTAAATCTTAGACAACATATATTAAAAAAAATTCCCACTCAAACTTTGCTCATTACACTGAAGAAAAAGATAGCATATGATATGGATATATGAGTGCTTTAGTCAGTCGTCATACTAAAACTATTAATTAGTGGACATTTTCCTCCTGAAGAGCAGTGACTAAATCTATTTTAATAACATGACAATTAGATGTGGTAAATTTCATATAACTTGTGGGATCTTAGAATCGAGCCATAGTGATTCCAAAAATAATATTCAATTGCTTCTTTTCCTATAATAAATCCACAAAGACATTTTATCAGTGTATTTCTTAAACCCCACCTCTATTCCCTAGTATCATACTCATAACCTTCAAATATCCTTATCTTTTCTATTTTTCTATTTTTTGCTTACCTTAAAACTTTAACTGAAAAACCTTATAAGACTATATCATAGACTCTAACACAACCAGTTTCTTTCAACATTTTGTCTTGGTTTAAAGCACTTTACAGTGCCTGTGTGTGTGAGTGTGTGTGTGGGAGTGTGTCTGTGTGTCTGTGTGTGAGAGAGAGGGAGAAAGAGGGAGAGGGAGGGAGAAAAAGAAAATGAAAAGAGCTGGTTTGGGGAAATAAAATGTAGGAGAAAGAAGAATAAGATGTATGATGACAAATATGCCATTTTGCCCTAGATTATAGATCTTTATTGGCATCATACTGTTTACATGAGAGGTTGGCAAAGAAGTAACAATAATGGTTGGAGGAATGATGAGTATTTCCTTTCACCCAAATCTGTAGGGTTGGAAGACCTTGCTTTTTTGGGTTTTCTTTTTCTCTTAGCAATTTGATGCTCTGTTTCTTCCCTGTCTATGTGGTTTAGGAAAGATCTATAGTCACAGTACTAGTTTCAGGAAATTAAATGTTTGTCTCCTGACTCAGTGTCTATGACATTTTAATCATCAGTCTAGGAGTGTGGAAAGAATTGCCTTTATTTGAATGGCATGGTAGTGCCTCGGGAAATTCTCTTTTGCAGGAAGAATGTCTCTAAATGCCTGAAAATGTGTTTTTAGGTGCCTGATTCTTGCACTGCGCACTCTTGCTCAGCAGTATTGATTATACTGGAAAGGAGCAATAAAGATTTAAATAGGTGTTCTATCAAAATATGTATCATAGTTTTGAATCCTAAATTCAAAGACTTATCTCAGTTTCCCTGAATATAAGCCATTTAGCAGGATTTAGTTACTTGTTGGACATGCAATTTCTATATAGCAAAATTAAGACTAAAGTAAAAGCTCAGAAATAGGGAAAACTCAACTTTCTAGGTTGAGTAAGTGCCATGATTCTGCTTGATATCAGAGACCAAAGTCTGGCAGTGCCCTTGAGTGGGAGGGCACTAACATCCGCTGATCTGTATTCAGCAAATGATTGTGTCAAACATCATTATTATAATTGTTACAGAATGTTGAGTCTTGGTTTCAACACTGCTGCATTCTGGTGCAAAAATAACACACTGCACTTTCTCTCTCTCTCTCTCTCTCTCTCTCTCTCTCTCTGGTGTTCTTTATTCAAAGCTTGTCTCACACTGAACTTCTCTGAGTTCATTTCTTGAGGAATTTCATTCATTACCCTCTGCCAGTTGCTCATTATTTTTCTTTATAAATGAATTGGCTAAGTGACATGTATTACAGACACAATATTTCTAAACCTCAGGAACCTTAGTTCTGATAAACATAAGCATTTGCCTTGAACAGTGGAAGTCACAATAGCTAGCTGAAGTTGTTATAGCAACAATGAGAGCACTTCAATATACAGGAACCATCTATTTTTTCCTTCAGAGTAAATGATACAATTAATTCTCGATGCAGTGTTGTTTACAGACTTCCTTGTGATGCTGTCAGTCACCGCAAGACGGATAGGTAATCCTTTGGGACAAACAATCATGCGAACCTTGGTGTTCAGAATTGCTTAAAATTTTTTGACAAACTTTTATCTGTGATATATTCACATTTCATTTTTTCTATACCAAATTTCAAAACTTGATTCAAATCTTTTTCATTTCTTTAGAGGACAGCTAAAACATGCTTCTTTAGAGTCTAGATTGATGGTACAGTGGGTAGGGTACTTGCCTTCCAAGGAGTTGACCTGGGTTTGGTCTCTGGCACCTCAGTGGTCTCCTGAGACTACCAGGGATGATCCCTGAGGACAGAACCAAGAGTAATCCCTAAGCACTGCTGGGTGGACCCCCTCAGCCCTCAAATGCTAACCCCCTAACCCCTCCTCCAAATGCTTCTTTATAGTCTGGTTTTAAAACTAGGTTATGACTTCATTTGAGCCCTGTCACTGAATGTGGGGGATGGGGAAATTTGGCAATAGTAAAAGGTTTCTAATCATGCAACGACCAAAAATTAATTAAAAAGCAGCTACATCATGAATCTGAGATGTTTCTGGCAGTGCTTGTCCATTTGCGTTCATGGGCAAAAAAAGAGGTTACAATTGGAAAATAAAAATACCAACAACTTTAAGAAGCCTGGCGCAAACAAGTATCTGTACATACACCCAAGAGGAGCATAGAACAGTGACAAACATGGGTCCATGGATCACAGGAGTTGGCTTTGACTCCTGGTCCTGTGCTTTATGGTGGGTGAACGTTGGTAACTGCTTCCATTGCCTCAATTGTCTCATCTGTTCACCTGGAGAAGGTAACATTGTAATGAAAATTAAATGAGCTGAAAATCATGAAAGGTTTTTGTCCAGTAAAACAAAATGTAAGCTTAACACAGATGTTTGCTCTAATCTAAGTCTTTGCATTTGAACATTTGGTTTGGCCAAGATAAGGATGCTAGTTTCCATAATTTTATAATTCTACAAAGAATGAAGAAATGAACCTAATGGGAACATCCGTTTTATCTAAACTATTCTCCTGACTCACAGACATGGGGCAGAGCTGCTACTTGCTCTCCCTGTGCCCAGCCGCTCACTAGGCACCCAGGAGGGATGGCGGGTTCTAGCCCTGGCCCGCCACCCCAGCAGAGTCTTCCAACAAGCCAGATGACCTCCCACTCCATGAGGGCCTCCATTTTCCACATCCGGACTTCTCTCTCATCAGAACTCCACCCAGCAGACCAGCCTATTACAGCCCGGCTCACGCGCCGGCTGCGGCCACGCGGTTCATCAATAAATGCTGGACTTAGAGATGACTACAAGAGTATGCTATCTGCACGGCAGAGCCTGGCAAGCTACTGTGTTTATTTGATATGCCAAATACCAGTAACAATTATAGACCTCATTCCGGAATGGATGAGGCTCTTTATGTTCCCTGAGCAAGCAGATGCCATTGGGCTGTACTAGCATGAGACAGGAATATGGAGATGTTACTGGGGCCCGCTCGAGCAAATCGATGATGAGCGGGAAGACAGTGATATAGTGATTCTCCTATAGTGTGGTTCAGTTATTTAAACTTTCTTTAGTGTCCTTTAATTTCTTGCCTGCAGAAAAATATTTAGTAATAAAATTACAGGAATCACGTTATAGTTGTGGAACACTAAGGACCTTTAGAGTCAGGCAAACTGATTTAAATATAAACTCTGCTACATACATACAGTGACGTAACCACTTTCATCACAAAAGTGGCCAAAGGGGGTAGCAACACTCACTTCTTACCATCACTGTATCACTGTCTTCCCGTTTATCATTGATTTGCTCGAGCGGGCACCAGTAATATCTCCATATGTCCTGTCTCATGCTAGTGTAGCCCAAGGACATCTGCTAGCCCCAGGAACATAAAGAGCCTCAAACCATTCCATCAGGTCATAGGAATGAGGTCTATAATTGTTACTGGCATTTGGCATATCAAATATGACAAGGGGAACTTGCCAGGCTCTACCGTGCGGGTAGCATACTCTTGTAGTCATCTCTAAATCCAGCATTTATTGATGAACCGCACGGCCGCTTGTGATAGGCTGGTCTGCTGGGTGGAGTTCTGACGAAGGGAAGTCCAGATGTGGAAAATGGAGGCCCTCATGGAGTGGGGGGGTCGCCTGGCTTGTTGCGAGGCTCTGCTGGGGTGGTGGGCCACCCCTTACCATTGTGAGGTTAAATAAGATGTCTGTACTAGTGCTTCCAAACGATCAACCAATGTTAGTTCCCACCTGGGTGAATAGTCTTCAATCATTCATTTGGCATTGGTGGTCGTTTTCTGATCTACATTGACATGTCTTGCTCCTCACATTCCGTCTTGTGCCCCCAGAGACCACATAAACCACTATAAACACTGCCCATTCAAGCAGAGGTCAAACAGTTTTATGATTACTTGCAACCTCATAACTTTCTATAAAGATAATTGGTAGGAAACTTTCTCTCCAAATAGGGAAGATAAGATCTGAAGAGCCAATCAGTGCCTATTTTAGTTAAAACTTTGAAAGATTTATGAAAATAATTATCAGGAGGAAATAGACAAATTTGGAAACCACAAACACATTGATACAACGCAAAAAGCAGAATCTCCAGGCTAGCACAAAATATAAGAAAGCAAATGAATGAAGGGAGGAGTTGGTTGAGATTCAGGGAAAACCAAGCCTGAAGATCCAAGTCATTACAACATGTGGAGGCTATACCATTTTTTTGCTTTTGAGTTCTCTAGAGTGTCCTTGGATTAAAAACTCCCTATCACTTATCCCTGGGTGTGTCATTTGGTAGGTCATTTATCTTTTTGAGTTTCAAAGTTCTGCTATGGAAGTGGAGGTACTTGTTTTACATTTCCTGTTTTCATTCTTAGAATAAACTCATCTCTTACCAAGAGTCACTTAAGCAAGTCTCTGTTCCAATCATCTCCAAAATGGAACATTGAACCAAGAGATAGAGCATCTTCTATTTGAGAGAAGATGATCGCCAAGTGTGGAGTTGCATATTGTTTGTGAAAGCCACCAGGATTATTTTTTGCTTTGATTTTTGTTTCCTGTGGTTTGGGGAGTCAAACCCAGCAGTGCTCAGAGAACAATCCAGGAAGGGCTTGGGCAACTCCCACCATATGCAGTCCAGAGGATCAAACCTGAAAGGCCGCATCCTTATCCACTGTACTTTCTCTGGCCTGAAAGTCATCTGTTTAGTTCAGGACCTGAGCTACACATTTTTGCAGAGGACAGTAGAAATTGGTTTCATTTTTTAATTCCTTCTCTCATCTCTCTTTTGTGCGGCTGAAGTTCAAAGAGTGGATGTGACATATACCTGACTATGCTGCATCTGAGGGAGTCACACATTAGTTGTAATCCTCATTCACTCCATTTTAGAGCTCACCATGGTTCGGTGCTTCTTTAGTTCTGCTGCTGTTGTGTGTGCTTACCATCAGGATTCTCTTCAGTCATGGTGCATGCATTCTGATGCTCACCATGCATCGCTGCGGTGTGTACTCCCTGACAGATGTGTCAGTACGTCATTTTTTTATGTAGTGCTGGGAGGGTAATACTCCTCTCTTGTGGTGCTTACATGCACCTGACTGTAGTGTGACTGAAAATGAAATTAGGACAGACAGACAGCAGAGCTGTAAGCTTCAAGGAGTAGAACATCCAGTTTGTTCATTGTATATGGAAGCACTGGGAATTGAACTGGAAACCATGTGCATTCAATGATAGAATTCTAAGACTTTGAGTGATTCCTCTGGGCTCTAACTTTATTTTTTTATTTTTTTTTGCTTTTTTGGGTCACACCTGGCAATGCTCAGGGGTTACTCCTGGCTCTGCATTCAGGAATTACTCTTGGCGGTGCTCAGGGGACCATATGGGATGCCGGGATCGAAACCAGGTCGTTCACGTGCAAGGCAAATGCCCTATCTGCTGAACTATCACTCTGGCCCCTAAACTGGTATTTTAAGCTTGAGTGCTGGACATCAGACACTTGTGGTCACTAACTTTGTCCTTACAACATTTAAATTTTGTGCGTTACACAAGAAAGTTTAGGGCACGACTCTGACAACAGATCACTGGTTTTAGTTTTAGTTTTGGTTTTTAATTAGATACCAAGTCAGGCATCAATCTTAACCTTGACCCTAGTTTCATCATTATTGGTCAAAATAGTATTTACCATCATTTATATATACATACATACATACATACATACATACATACATACATACATACATATAAATTCAAAACATTATTGCTAAATATTGTGTCAGTCTTCTATAAAAACACTGCTCTAAAATAAAAAATTTTGTATAGATTTTCACCAACACCCACCCTGCCGCAGCTTTTTCCTCAATCCGGCCCAGGTATGCTGGTCCAGAGACTCTCACACATGGGGCAGAGCTGTTCCTTGCTCTCCCTGTGCAAAGCCATTCATGAGGCAGTCGGGAGGCATGGCGGGTTCTAGCCCTGGCCCACCACCTCGGCAGAGCCTCACAACAAGCCAGACCACCGCTCCTCACTCCACGGCGCTGCCATTTTCCACTTCTGGACTTCCCTCTCGTCAGAACTCCACCCAGCAGACCAGCCCATCACAGCCCGGCTCGCCGCGGCCACTTGCGGCTGCGCGGTTCATCAATAAATGCTTTATTTGGAGGTGTTTAAAAGAGTTTGCCTCCCGCTCGACAAGCCTGGCAAGCTTCTTGTGTTGTATATGATATGCCAAATTCCAGTAACAATTATATTAGGTCATTCCCATGACCTAATATAATGGTTTGAGGCTCTTTATGTTCCTGTAGCAAGTCGATGCCCTGGCTCTACTGACATGAGACAGGACATATAGAGATATTACTGGTGCCCGCTCTAGCAAATAGATGATCAACGGGAAGATCGTGATCATGATCGTGATCGTATAGATTTTCAATAATGATCATTGAAAATCTAATGATTTTAATTTTAATTAGGTAGCATTCTAAAGGTATGCTATTCAAAGGAAATAGGTGTAATTTCTGATTAAACTCTTTTATTGTTTTGTTTGATATGAGTAATAAACCTAAATAATGTCTTTACAAATGAAAGGAAATCACTGATTTTTTTAATCATGAACCAATACATATATATATATATATTTGGATTCTAGGCAGTTTCTTGAGTAACATTGCTTTCCCAAGCACTCTGCTGGATTTAAAAGTATATATAACTTTCTCAGAGGTATTTATTTAGGTGATTCATTCCACTTCTGCAAGTCAGAGTGACCTGAGTTCTGGACTATTGACATCCAAAAGTTCTGTCAAGACTGCAGAAGGCATTTCACTGCTCTTTCAGCCAAATGGGTATTCAGCAATTATTGTTTACATGATCGCTTCCTGGGATATTGGAATAGACCCTGACCCTCACCACCAGAAAAGAAAAGAAAATATTTTCAGTAATAGTTATAATTTAGAAGTAATTTTGATGAATTAATTTGCTTTATTTAAATAATCTTATACAGAGATGTATTTTGTAGCAGAGAGGAAAATAAATCTCCTGGCTTTTTCAGGTTGATGTTTTGTTTTGTCCAATTGGGGCTTTTCCTTAGGTTGTAAATTCCAACTTTCGAATGTTAGCTCCCTTCTTTGTTGAGTTTTAAGGCATTTCTGGAATTACTCAGCAATGGAACGTTGACAATTCCCTGCCCTGATCTTAGGTCATAGAACTGATTTACGACTGGAGGAGGTTCTCTAAACAGTGGATGGAATTGCTGAAATGTAATCCATTTATTAAAGTAGGTTCAGGAATTCTTCCTGACAATCAGTGCATGTTGGTCTGAAAAACTCAGCCCGACATACACTGACTTATTGCTCTTTTGTGAATTTTATTACAGAAAATTATAAGTTACCAAATAAAAACTCTTTGAGGGTATCATTGAGCAGCATACTGATACTATTATGGCAAATTCTAAACCTGCTATTTTCAGATGTTAGCATAAAAACAGCTTCAGAATGGCTGCTCTTATTAATGGAAACTCATAAATCCAATATTTATTCAGCCAATATTTATCAACAGTTCTTTCTGTTCAGGTACTGCACAAAGTACTGTGGATGTAGCAGAGAAAAAGGCAGGTGACCTCTCTGCTTTGTGTAACATAATAGGAATAAACATTAAATAAAAGCTAGTAAACATACGGCAACATCGCAGACAATGTTTACAAAAAGTCACTGCATAGAGGGGGATAGATAATTGCAAGTCACAGTTGCTTAGGCTATTTTTAAGTTTCCTACTGATGCCTTAACAAACCACCTAAAATTTGGATGGTTTACATTAACTTAGTGCTTTAAATTAACTTAAATATGTTATCTTAGAGTTCTGGACATCGAAGTCCTATGTTCTAAAAAATTATCCTAAATTCCAGGCATCAGTAGACACTGGGAGAATCCGTCCTTGCTGTGTCTTTTCTGGTTCTTTGTCTTGGAGTCCTTCATCTCCATCTCTTAAGTCAGTTGCATCACATCTCTTTGAACTTTCATTGGCCACATCTTGCTCTTACCACCCACAGGACAGTTAACCCTCTCTGTGAGAGTTCATGCAATTGATTGACCACCCCACCCCACCCCCACCCCGCCCCGCTATCACCAGATAATCCAGGACAATCTCTGATATTAAAGTTAGCAACCTTAATTGAATCTACCATCTTAATTTTCTGTGCTACATAAGAAAACATTCACATCTATTTAGCTGATTAAATTGTCTCCTATTTGGCAAGTGGAAACTGTTTCAGGCTGGACCTCACGTCCTAAGAGGCTTTATCATGAGTTGAACCCTTCCTCACCCCGGCACCACAGGTGAGCCAAGCTCATGTTACACTTGTCTAGTCCCAGCCCAAGAATCAGCCACCTCTCCAAGATTCTCTTAGTTCTTTTCAGGTGTTTTTGTTTTTGTTTGTTTGTTTTCAGGGCACTTAGTGGTGCTCGGGGGTGGGGCTACTCCCTGCAAAGTGCTCAGATGTAGGCATCTGTGTGGGGTCATTATGCTGCAAGCTTGAACATCCCTGTGTTTGCCGAGTGCTTGAAATAGATTTTTAGTTGATTTTACTACTCATCTTACTCTTTAAATATTTAAAACAGCGTGAGTGTGACTTAGATCTGCGTGTCCCAGTAGATGAGTCTCATAGATCTGCATTTTCCTGATATTGTCTAGCCCTAGGTTCACTTGCCATCACTGAAATGGAAAACAAGCGCAGTGCCAGACACAGCTCCCACGGTCCCCCTCCCAAACAACGGTTTCCAGGCTTCTTGCACCTGACATCTAACTCAGTTCCCTCAGTAGATGTCTGGTGAGAGATTTTTTTTTTATTCTTTATTTTTTCTATTTGTGGTGCTGAGGAACAAGCCCAGGGCCTTAGTCCTGGTAAGAAATGAGAAGGCAAGAAAAAAAAAGTGGACAGTCTATTTCTCTCTTTCTCTTTCTGCCTTGTGAAGTGGTTTCCCGCAGTGATTGCATTTCTGTTGCTGCCAGCTCTCCTCAGCAGCCCCTCCTGGGGTGACACTTGAGTTGGATGCTCTGGCCATTGTTCCTCAGGAGGGCGTTCATGGTTTCCTTGTTGCTATACATTCCCTACTAAATGTGGCACCTGTCCCATCACTGTGTGATTCATTCTCTATATTAAATTTCCTCTATTTAATATATCTAGAGTAGTTTTTGCTTTTGTGAACGAACTTTTACTGATAGAGTGGAAAAATAAAACTATTTGCTTCAATTTTGCATTCTTAAAAATAGTTTTCCTTGCCTATCTGAAAGGAACTTTCAGTGTTCTTTAAAAACTATTGTACAGAAAATCCATGCCAAAAAACGAAGAAGAAAAAAATCCATTCCATTTGTTCAGAAGCAAATTTAAAATATGATGCCCTCCTGTCATTTCTGGCATGAAATATGTGACTTGATGTTTGCTTACCCAGACTAATGTCTAAGGTAAGCTGTACTGGTATAGCAGAAAGGAATCTCAGAAAGTCAGTCTGTGAACTGCTGAGGATTAGATTTCCAAATGATGAGCCTGGTGCTATTGGTGTGGCGGGGCCAGGACTATATCCCACAGCAGTGCCAATCAAGGACACTAAATCACGGCTTTGGGAAAACAAAGGGCAGGAGAAAGAGAATTCCACATGTCTACAAAGTGCTCTCCTCTATTTCAAGGAGAGGAAAATCTGGGGCAAGAATGCAGCCTATTCTGGTCGGTGATTGGCTACCATATATATCTTCTTAATTTTTTTCCTGGTACACACAGTAGAAAAGAGACAAAGGGAAACCTCTCCTCTGAACAGTTAGGCTATTAACCAAAAAAGAAAACGATTAAATAATAATTTGCATACAAGATTATTCAGTTGGAAAAGGATGATTCTAGCTGCAGTTCTTGACACAACTTAGTGGCTTTCTGTGGTTGAGATAATGCACATGAAGCAGAGACCCACCATCTGACTAATTAACTCGGCAGCAGGGAGGGAATGGATGAAAGGATAATTAATAGGTCAAAGACCCAACGCTGTGTTATGATTATTTGAATAATATTATGATAATTTGAATAACGTACAAGAGTTTGTGGAAATTGGTTGCTGGCTAGGACTCCAGCTGACAAAACATTTGAATCATGCTCATTTTATACCTCCTGGGTCGTTTCCTTCCTTCCTAAAAGTACTGAGCATATGTTTGGATGTTAGGGGGCTCAAGGAGGAGAGATCGGAAGAAAATGAGTGTGAAATAAAATACTGTTTCAAATGGCCATGGCAGAACTGTACTGTTTTAAATGTTCACAGCAGAGTCCTGCATTTCAGTTCACATTGAAGTGACCTTAGCTGGCAAGCACAGTTGCAGGCAGAGACAGCGGATACTGACGGGTACTCAGACTTGCAGACACTGTGCAGTGAAATGAAAAATCCAGTGCCTATTTTCTTTTTCAAAAATAAATTACTTAATTAGATGAGGTCTATGGTTGATGGATTCTTATCTTAATTTAGAAAAACAAAAGTGAAGAATCATTGTTATGTTAAACAGCAAGAGATTTCAAGCCAATATTGTTTAGAATGTTAAAAATATAGGGAATGTGAAATGACTCCAACTTAAAAATTTATTTGCAAATCTTGTGGATCACTAATGTGGCCAATTTATATAATGCCTACACCTGAGCAGTGTGCAGCACTGCACCGTTGCAACGGCTGGTTTTTCACTCTTTAGTTCTTTTCCTGAGAAAATGACTTTACTGTCAACCTCTGAGCAGCATCTAGAACATGACCTGAGGGTACTTAGACCAACTAATAAAAAGGGAACCTGTTTCCTACTGCATGAGCTTATTTCCTGTAGGAGTTCTTCATGAGTTTTATTACTTATATGAAGAGTAGCTTCTTTACCTTCCCATTAATCTAGAGTGTCTTAACTGAGGGCAATTTTACCCCCCAGGGAACATTTTGCAATGTTCAGAGATATTTTTGATTGTCACAATTTTGGGAAGCTACTGGTATCTGGAGAGAAGAGATGAGGGACGCTGCTAAGCATCCTACAATAAACAGAGCCGCTCCACCAATAAAGAATTATGTGGCTCAGACTAACAACAGTCTGAAGATGAGACATGGGTCCCTTCGGAGGACTGTTGCCACCTTTATGGGACATTCTTTAATCTACTGTTAATCTTTGTTTTCCACTTCTAAGATTTTATTTCCAAAAATAGGTACAATGGGCCACCCCATTTCGTATGAATATGTCTAATCTCTTATGCTAGTATTTCAGATACTGTATAAATTACATGATTACAATTTGGTATTAAAAATCAACATCACATAAATGTAACACTCAGGAATGATTAAGTGCAAGTATATTCTTAGTCCCAGGAAGTCACAGGTCAGACATGAACTGAGGAAATTGAAATAGTAGAAATAGTCTACTGTTTCCTGAAGTATCATTTAGATAAGCCATGCCCCTCGGGAGAGCTACAAGGCATATTCATACAGTAGTAAGACATGAGAAGGAGCTGGAAAGAGAGAGCCATGGGTAAGGCAGTTGTCCTTTATGCACCTGACCCAGGTTCAATTATCAGGTTCCCTGAGCCCCATTAAGAGTATTCCCTGAGCATAGAACCAGCAGTATGCCTTGGATGTGCTGGCTGTATTCCAACAACAACAGTAATAATAACAGCAAAAATATATCAGAAATGACTGTGATACTTTCTACTTTGGTAGAGAGAAAAAAACACTACAAAAATCAGCACTACACTGTATTAATATTATGAATCTAATACATAGATAATGCATTGAAGAACACAACTCCTTTGTAACTTAGGATACACTTATTATTTTTATTACTCTTAAAAGCTATGAGTCAAAACTGCTAGTGATATTAATGGAACTAATGGCACAAAATTACAAATGATAGAGGGAAAGGGGAGTCACAAAGAGGAGTGAAAAGAGGAGTCACAAAGAGAGAAATCTGTGGCATTCTAGAGAATTCTGTTTCCAGTCTTTCTCAAACACTGATAGGACCATGAGCAAGCTGAGAGATTTTTTTCTTCTGGGAAAATGGGGTTAGGAGCAATTCCACTGTGCCAGTGAGGAAACAGGGCCTGCTTTGTACATACAAGGCATGTGCCCTAGAGCTTGTCACAGCCCTGATCACACATTATTTTAATTGGACAAAGGTCTGAGAGTAATATAAGAAGTAGTTATATTGCCTGCCTGCCTGCCTGCCTCTTGCTTTCTTGGTTTTTCCCTCACCACACCCTGCAATGCTCAGAGATTGATTTTGGCTTTGCACTCAGCTCCTGGTAGAGCTGTGGGGACTACATGGGTTTCAGGGGATTTCAATCCAGGAGACTGAGCCTGGATCACCTGCATGTAAGGCAAGTATCCCATCTTCTGTTTTCTATAAAGTGTATTTTTCTGTGATTTGTCCTTTCTTGCCTTATTTTCTAGTTCTGTGTTACTCACCAACTCCACTGAAGTCTCCAATACCCAGTCATAAAGTTTCTCTCTAGCTTTCTTCTAAGATGATCTTGGGTAATTATAGCAGATGTCATCAGAGCCATGGTTCTCTCTTGAGCACTCACTACTTTAAGGTCCATAGTGATGCTTATTATAAAGCACCTGAGACTCTTATCCAGCCACACAGCACAAGTGTCGGGGCATCACTGCTGCCTCTGCCAATGATAAAAGGGAAGATAAGGGTGAAATACCCAGTTTCCTTGTCTCTAGAGGGAAGGTGTCTATCAGTGATAGGAATTCTTCTCAATCCGGGAGTTACCCCAAGGACTGACCTCTGTTGTTCACAATAAAAACTTGTCTGAAACCCAGCCTGCATATTGGTTTCCTTCCATAGTGTTCCTGTCCTTATTCTTATACTTCTACTCTTGGGATCATCTTCCAGACAAACTTCTTACACTAAAATACATTTCCTGGGATCTACTTCAAGGAAAACCCAATTTAAGAGGATAATTTCAAAGCATAACTAGTCAACACCTCTAATGCCCTTGGCTCATCTGAGAGCTACTTTAGGTCTTCAGGATCTTGGTCTATCTCTATCTCCAGTAACGCCACCAAATTTTGAAATATAAACTTGGAATACTTTCCTTTGCACAAATGTACAGAATCTTCTCTCCCACACTTAACGTTTCCAAACTTACTACTTGAACTTACTGACACGTGAGACTCTGAGTATCCCACCCCCATCCCCAGGCTCATGTAGTGTCCTCCAATATCTGTCCCACTCTCGGTTGAATCATCCTCAACCACTTGACCTTTTCTTTTACTTTTATAATATAACATGTTTTACATTAAAATAATTTCTTAGTTATTAGGCACCATGAATTATTCATTATTTATGTTGGGATTCAGGCATACAATGTTACAACACGATGCTATCACCAGTGTCAATTTCCATCCCCCAATGTCACAGGTTCCATCCCATCCCCCAGACAACTTTCTTCACAGATAAATTCTTGCATTTGGCTATTAAATTTTTGGTTTCATGCTTACAGTACTGTTGACTCTGTAGTTTAGATATATATTATGCCACACTTCTCTCCCACCAATGTGCTCAAGAACCCTGAACCATACTCCTCTTTTTCCTTCCCTTCCCTTCCCTTCCCTTCCCTTCCTTCCCTTCCCTTCCCTCCTCCTTCCCCTCCCTTCCCCTCCCTCCCCTTTCCTTCCCTTCCCTTCCCTTCCCTTCCCTTCCCTTCCCTTCCCTCTCCTCCCTTCCCCTTCCCCTCCCCCTCCTTCCCTTCCCCTCCCTCCCCTTCCCTTCCCTTCCTTCCCTTCCCTTCCCTTCCCTTCCTTTCCTTTTTTTTTTGCTTTCTGGGTCACACCTGGCAATGTTCAAGGGTTAATTCCTAGCTCAGCACCCAGGAATTACTCCTGGAAGTGCTCAGGAGACCATATGGGATGCCAAGGATCAAACCTGAGTCAGCTGCATGCAAGGCAAACATCATCCCCCCGCCGTGCTATCACTCCTGACTCCTCTTTCTTACTTCCCTCTCCACCTCAATATCTTTCCATACTTGTTCACACTTCTGTGGTTGAGGGTCAAGGGTAAAAGGGTAATCTGGTACCCCGCTTCTGACACCTTGCATTCCCTCGTCTTGCTGTTTTATAGACCACAGATAAGTGTGATCATCCAATATTTTTCCTTTTGATTCACCTAACATGGTATCTTCCAGTTTCATCCAAGTTGCATAGAATTGCAAGATTTTATTATTCCTTGCAACTGTATAGTACTCTGTTGTGTATCTGCACTATACTTCCGTTATCCATACATTTATTGTCGGGCACCTAGGCTGAGTCCATATCCAGGGCATCGAATTTGTTGCTGGAGTGAGTAATGGGAGGCCATCTTGTATCTTACTCTTTTGTCTTCTCTGATCCTAAAAAATTTCAAATTAATGTTAACTTAAAAATCTTATTTAGAAAGAACCTGCCATGGAGCAGGGCTGGGTTAGGGGGAGGGAACCGGGATGTTGTTGGTGGGAGATGGGCACTGGTGGAGGGACGGGTGCTGAAACACTGTATGACCAAAACCCAAACATGAACTTTTTAATTGTATATCTTTTTTATTTGTATATCTCACGGTGGTATAATAAAATACTTTAAAAAATAAGAAAAATAAAGAACTTGGAATGCAAAAAAAATGTAGAAGTACTATGTTTGATTGTTTTCCTTCTTGTGATTAATTGACTACATACTTCTTTACTCCAAATAAGTAGTTTTGCAAATAAATAAAGTTGACTTTTAAGCAAAAAAAAAATCTTATTTAGGATTCTAATTCCAATTTGGCACCCATGCTTAATAATTTTTTTGGTTTTTATTTTTGGGTCACATCTGGCAATGCTCAGGGGTTACTCCTGGCTCTGCACTCAGGAATTACTCCTGGCTGTGCTCAGGGGACCATATGGGATGCCGGGGATCAAACCCAGGTCAGCTGCATACAAGGCAAATGCTCTCCCCACTGTGCTATCACTCCGTCCTCCAGTTTTTATCTTTACAAATCAGTTTTTATTTTTATCTCAAAATTTTATTTTTTTTTCACGACACTGTTTTACTGTAATCAGTGTGTTCTTTGGAGCAATTCCCTTTCCTGACTAAACAGCACTGCCACCCCAAGTGAAGCTTTTCTTGACATTTTTCTGAAAGAATTAATTATTATTTTGTTGCATTTTTTCATGCCAATTTATATATTGCTATTAGAGTAGCTATCACATTGCATGCAAGCTTCCTCAACTGGATTTTGAACTGGAGGACTTGATGATTAGAGATAGGCCTAATCTGGTCATCAATATCCTGAGCTCCTAAGGCTCAAATAGTTGCCTTATGAGAGGTGATAATTTAATATGTGATAAATGAATCAACATCCCAGTCCTTTTGCCCCCAATACTTCCTTTGATTTTTCAAAAAAAATGCGTTGTCTATTATTTCTGAGGGGCTTAGCTGCTGTGAAGTCTTTTACAACAGTTTATCTTAACAGGTTGGTGTGTGTCATCTCCAATTCTGACATAATCTGCCTGCTGGTTTCCTCTTCCCACATGTCTTGCATTTCAGCGAGGTGTTTTCAATTACAAACTCAGCCCAGACTGACAGTAATCAGATTGGTTTGTGTGCCACAGCAACCCTAAATAGCGTTGGATCTAATTTGATCTGTTGTCTCCCAGGCACAGTCCTACATCCAGATTTCTGTTGAGGTAAACAGTAGCTGTCCTGATGGTTTAAGTCACTGTTGGTTTGGCTTTTAATTAATTGCAGCTACAAGAAATCATCGACAATGGGGAAGGATGCATTATTTAGAGAATCAGACGGGAAAGAGTAGAGGAAGTAAGTACTGGAGAAAGAAAAGAGGAAGGGGAGCTGTTATCCCATACAGCCGTATGCCATAGCAAGTCTAATACAAGGTACAGATATGATAGAAGGGTGGTTCAGTAAAAAGAACTGAATATTTCCCAATGGCCTATTCATGAGAGAGAAGTAAGATAATTACTTAAAAATAAACATTTGAGAGCAAGTATAACTTGTTATTTCATTATTTATGCTTTATGCAGAGATTTTTCTGAGTAGCAGAGCGTTACTTCTAATAATGAAGATACAATTTTCTGGATAGTGTGTTGGTTAAGTTGGGGGACATAGTGCAGGTGATATGCTGACAGATCCAGAAACAACCCTGCAAACACGACCATGTGTGCAAGCTGCCAAAGTAGATCTGTCCTGCTCTGGTTATGCCATCAGGTAACACTACGGCTTAATTTCTATTCAGAAAATACCGCTCAGTTTCTTCATTTTTGATAAAAGTAGAATGAACCTGGAAACTAAAGATCTTTCCTACTCTCCACGTATGACTCCAAAGTTTCCAAAATTGAGAGATTTTTCCGTGTGAGTTTAATTTTAATTGTAATTTTATATTTTTAAAATATGCTAAAATTTTTGAACATTGAAAGTGAAGTATAGGAATAAAGCATAGGATAATGTTATCAAGAAAAACTATTTATTATAGGTAAATTTTCTGAATTGAAATGATTCTGACAAAAAGTTTTACTTTTACCGCTGTGGTTTCAACCCCTAGTTCGGAGATTGATGCTTTAAGTTATATTTGAGCACTAATTTTGTCAGTGCTAATAAGTAACGACAGAATTTCCTCTCCAATTATAAGCTTTTGAAGGATGATCATAATATCACAATACCATTTAATTTTTGGAAGAGTGAAAAACTTTCTCAAAGAGCTGACAGTTTCAAGGATAGATTTGCTATATACAACATGGCATATTAGAAAAATAGCTTTTAATGGTAAAAAGGAAAAAAATAGTGCTCTGCACTACATCGGAGAAGCTTCAGGTTCCCGTGGAAACTGGTGTTCCAGAATTCCAACAACACACGACCACCTGATGATCTTGGATCAAACAGCTGCAAACAGCATCACAGTTTACATTGCCAAATGGAAAATCAACTGAAACACAACTGAAAATTCATGAGGTAATTTGACAAATGTTGACAATGGCCTTGTCCACATGCAACTTAGAACCACTCAGTGCACTGGAAAATCTTGAATCATTCCATTTTTCTGCCTCTAAATTTCAGTTGAGGGGATAGCAATTTACATTTTCTGTTCCATTTTTAAAAAAGAAGCGTATCATTTGAACTGTTGGTTTTATTTAAAATGTCCTTTTAAACAGCAAGAGATGTTTCTTTAAATGTCGAATATTTCTTAAGCACTATCAGGTATGCTCTTTGGGATTACTGTCCCAACAGCATTTTAAAATTATAAATATTTTAGACTATACAATAATATTAATCAATTTTCCAACTTAACTTTAAAACTGTTATTTTTTACCTTGGGGAACATAGTTAAATTGAAATTTATGTTTAGTTGTTAAAGTTTTTTGGTTGTGTTTCTTTGTTAGGTCTGAACTTCATCTCATCTTTTTTACCCTTTTGGCTATGGTGTGAAGAATGATTAAATTTGTATTGTTTTGTAACTCCTGTGGAGAACATATTTATATCTACCTAGGAAATCTTGGGAACTTCTAATTATTTTTACAAAAATTTGAAAATTTTATTATTACCATGTTAGGAATCTTGAGATTTAGCCAAAAAGTAGGAATGTAGAGCACAACTAGAGAACCTAAGGAAGAAATACTGAGAATATTGAGATGTTTGAAATAAGAGATATAAAAAATTCTGGAACCGGAGAGATATTACAATGGGCAGAGGCCAAGTGCTTGCTTTGGCAGCTGACCCTGGTTCAGTCTTTGGCAATGACTGTGTTAAGCAACACTAGGTGTGATCCCTAAGCACAGAACCAGAAGTAAGTCCTGAACCCAGCTGGATGTGGCCCTTACAAAAACAGCAAAACCAAATAAGCAAAAGCTTTTAGGGGCAAAGGATAATACAGGTGGTAGGACCTTGATGCCACAGCCTGGGTTTGAATCCCAGGCAGTGCACAGGTCATTGCTGTGCAAGGCTGGGTCTGGCCCAGATCCACGTCCCCTCCTAAAAGCTCCACTGATATTCAACCTAAATGACAGTTTTAACATTTAATTAACAATTGTTTCTGCACTGATGAATTTATGGTGCATATACAACCTGCTTCAGTAATAAAATAGTATACACTTGTGTAAAATTATAATAAATTACAAATATTTTTCTTATGTATGAAATAGAAATACAGATTCAATATCTCATTTGATAGTTTAATGATATACTGAGCACTGAATATAAACAATCTTTTTCTAGAATTTTTAAAGAACAACAAAATTGCATGTAATTTAACTGCTGTATAAAAGCTTGCTTTATTAATTAGTGAGATGTTGAGCAGGGTCACACCTAGTGGTGCTCAGGGTTTCCTCCTAGCTTCTGAGCTTAGGGTTCACTCCTTGAAGTCTTGGAGGACTATAAAAAATGCCAGTAATCAAACCCATCTCAGCCGCATGAAAGGCAAGTACTATAGCTTCATCCAGTTCTCTTGAAGGGTCAAATGATTCATAAGGAACATTAGCGTTGATTCATAGCAAATAGCATGATCTCATTACTAATCTCTCCTTAGTTCTTATATAAAAATACCAGAAACATGTAGAATTTTCTATGGTCTATTCACTGTGTGTGGCTCAATGACGGAAAGAACCAAGACAGCACAGCATATATTAAGTTGGAAGGCAGGAAAAGTGTGCAACTTGAAAACAAAACCTCTTATTTCCTTTTTTTTGAAAGTGTTCAAGAAAAAGGAAATAAGAGGTTTTGTTTAACAACTTCCTGCTGGCAAGCTATTGCCAAAAGAGCTACTGACGGATCCTCCTAATTTGTATGCTAGTGGAATTTCAAAATTGTTGCTATTTTATTAAAGGCCAGTCCTTTATGAGCTACCATTATTAATATATTTTTTTTCAAATGCACCATCCAAGTACTCAGGTAAGCTTTGGAGAGTATTTCCTTTGTTTAAAACAAAGCTTTAGAAACGGTCATTTTGAACTCTCACACCGGCCTGTCTGCATCTCAGGTACCCTACCTCCCTGGGGTGTGTGGCTGGCCGGGGCGGCCTGGGGCCGTGGTAGAGCCCCGGGTCTCTGCAGAAGGTGGAACTACAACCCCCAGAAGTCCGAGCGGAACCGGAAGTAAACGGACATTTTGAACTCTCACACCGGCCTGTCTGCATCTCAGGTACCCTACCTCCCTGGGGTGTGTGGCTGGCCGGGCGGGCGCCTGGGGCCGTGGTAGAGCCCCGGGTCTCGGCAGAAGGTGGAACTACAACCCCCAGAAGTCCGAGCGGAACCGGAAGTAAACGGTCATTTTGAACTCTCACACCGGCCTGTCTGCATCTCAGGGTACCCTACCTCCCTGGGGTGTGTGGCTGGCCGGGCGGGCGCCTGGGGCCGTGGTAGAGCCCCAGGTCTCGGCAGAAGGTGGAACTACAACCCCCAGAAGTCCGAGCGGAACCGGAAGTAAACGGTCATTTTGAACTCTCACACCGGCCTGTCTGCATCTCAGGTACCCTACCTCCCTGGGGTGTGTGGCTGGCGGGCGGCGCTACGCGGCCGCTTATTAATAGAAAAACTAGGAATTTCAACACCAAGGGAAGGTAATACCCTCAAGAAAAAAAGAAACAGTACACCAGAGGAATCTATCCCTGAACACCACAACACCATGGGGGAAACAACGCAGATCCCCAGCTCGAAGAACAGATGAAGGAATCGACCCTGAAGACTCAAAAAAGAATACAGATGTGCATGATCTCTCTGACAGTGAAACCAGAGAAGAAATTGGTAGGATGTTTAAGGAGCTCAACGAAAAAAATTGAGCAGATGTCCAATAAAATACAGGAGAACATAAACGAAGCAGTTGAAAGGGCTGTCAATAAACTACGGGAGGAAATGAGAGCAGAAATGAGAACCATGCAAATAGAAATATCATCGCTTAAAAACTCAGTAGACGAAATGAAAAACACAATCGGGGCTCTGAATAGTAGGATGACAGCAGCGGAAGAGAGAATCAGTGAGACTGAAGATGAGCTGCAGAAAGCACTCAGAGATCTACATAAGATGGAAAAAGACCGGATAATGGATCAGCAACGAAACAGAGAACAATGGGATGAAGCCAGGCGGAACAACATAAGAATCATAGGAGTCCCAGAGGGACAAGAAAGTAACCCCAAGGAAATTAAAACAGTTAAAAACATCCTGGCTGAAAAGTTCCCCGAGTTAAAGGACGAAGGCATCCAGATCCAAGAAGCCCGGCGCGTACCAGCAAGAAGAGACCCCAATAGAAAGACCCCAAGACACATCCTAGTCAAAGTAATGGATGCCATAGACAGAGACAGAATTCTTCAGGCAGCAAGATCAAAGAAGGAAATTGTATACAAAGGAGCATCCATTCGACTTTCAGCAGACTTCTCAGAAGACACCCTCCAAGCCCGAAGGCAGTGGTGGGATATAGTGAAAAAAACTTAATGAAATGAATGCCTCAGCAAGAATTCTTTATCCGGCTAAACTCTCGCTCAGATTTGAAGGACAGATATACAACTTCTTGGATAAACAACAGCTTAGGAACTTTGTAAAATCAAAACCAACCTTAAAAAGAAGGACTGAAAGATCTACTATAAGACGAGACATAACCCAAAAAGAACAACCAACCTATTCAGAAAGATGGCACAAAAATCCCATGACAATAATCTCTCTCAATGTCAATGGTCTAAATGCACCAGTTAAGAGACACAGAGTGGCACAATGGATCAAAAAATTGAATCCGACATTCTGCTGCCTGCAAGAAACACACCTGAACAATCGGAGCAAAGACAGGCTCAAAATAAAAGGCTGGAAAACAATCCTTCATTCAAACAACCCATCCAAAAAGGCTGGGGTAGCCATACTGGTATCTGACAACATAGACTTCAGGCTGAAGAAGGTCAGAAGGGACAGTGAAGGTCACTTCTTAATAGTCAAGGGATGCATATATCAGGAAGAAATCACGCTATTAAACATATATGCACCCAACGAGGGGCCAGCAAAATACCTAAAACAACTACTAATAGACTTCAAAGAAGACATTGACAACAACACAATTGTAGTTGGAGACTTCAACACTGCTCTATCAACCCTGGATAGATCAACAAGATTGAAACTTACCAAGGAAATACTGGCCCTTAAAGAAGAGATGGAAGAAAGAGGGCTGGTAGACATATACAGGGCATTTCACCCCCAAAAAGCTGAATACACTTTCTTCTCCAGTGCCCATGGAACATACTCCAAAATAGATCACATGCTGAGCCATAAATCATACCTCCATAAAATCAAGAAGATAGAAATTGTGCCAACTACTTTTTTCAGACCATGAGGCACTGAAAATAGAAGTTAATTGTACACAAAAACGGAGACCAATACCAAGTACCTGGAAACTAAACAGCTCACTGCTGAACAACCAGCAAGTCATAAAAGAAATCAAAGAGGAAATCCAAAGATTCCTGGAAACAAATGAGACTGAAGACACGAATTACCAGAACTTGTGGGATACAGCAAAAGCAGTGTTAAGAGGCAAGTTCATAGCTCTTCAAGCATTTATCAGAAAAGAAGAAAAGGCCATCATAAACAGTCTGACTTCACAACTTAAGATCTTAGAGAGTGATCAACAAAAGGAACCCAACCCAAGCAGAAAGAAAGAAATAATAAAACTTAGAGCAGAAATCAATGAGATGGAATGTCAAAAAACAATCCAGAAGATCAACGAAACCAAAAGCTGGTTCTTTGAAAAAATAAACAAGATTGACAAACCACTTGCAAGACTTGTAAGAAAAGGAAAAGAGAGAACCCAAATAAATAGAATCAGAAATGAAAACGGGGACATCACAACAGAAACCACAGAAATTCAAAAGATCATCAGAGATTACTATGAGAGCCTGTACGCCACAAAACAAGAAAACCTAGAAGAAATGGACAAATTCCTGAATTCCTATAGCTTCCCAAGTCTGCAACAAGAAGATTTGGAATACCTCAACAAACCTATCTCCATCGAGGAAATAGAATCAGTAATCAAAAGTCTCCCCCAAACACAAAAGCCCAGGTCCAGATGGATTCACCAGTGAATTCTACAAAACCTTTAAAGAGGACCTACTCCCAATTCTTTTTAAGCTCTTCCAACAAATTGAAGAAACAAAAACACTCCCAAATAGCTTTTACGAGGCACATATCACCCTGATACCCAAAGCAGACAAAGATGCCACCAAAAAAGGAAAACTACAGACCAATCTCCTGATGAATACAGATGCTAAGATCTTCAACAAAATACTAGCAAATAGAATCCAAAGAGTCATCAAAAAGATTATACACCATGACCAAGTGGGATTCATCCCGGGAATGCAAGGATGGTTCAACATTCGCAAGTCAATCAACATAATACATCATATCAACAAAAGAAAAATAAAAACCATATGATCATATCAATAGATGCAGAGAAGGCATTTGACAAGATCCAACACCCGTTCATGATGAAAGCTCTCCGTAAAATGGGGATTGAAGGAACCTTCCTCAAGATAATCCAGGCCATCTACTACAAGCCCACAGCGAGCATCATTCTCAATGGGGAAAAACTGAAAGCCTTCCCCTTAAGATCAGGGACAAGACAAGGCTGCCCACTCTCACCACTTCTATTCAATATAGTACTGGAAGTACTTGCTATAGCAATCAGGGAAGAAAAAAGACATTAAGGGCATCCAGATAGGAAGGGAAGAAGCCAAGTTATCACTATTTGCAGATGACATGATATTATACCTGGAAAACCCGAAACTCTCTACCAAGAGGCTCCTAGAAATAATACATTCCTATAGCAGAGTAGCAGGGTACAAAATCAATACCCAAAAGTCAATGGCCTTCCTATATGCAAACAGCGAAAGAGAAGAAAGGGACATTAAAGAAACTATCCCATTCACAATTGCCGCAGAAAATCAAATACCTAGGAATCAGTTTGACAAAGAATGTAAAGGATCTCTACAAAGAAAACTACAAAACGTTACTTCAGGAAATAAAAGAAGACCTGAGGAAATGGAGACATATTCCCTGCTCATGGATCGGAAGGATCAACATTATCAAAATGGTAATACTCCCTAGAGCTTTATACAGATTCAATGCGGTCCCTATAAAGATACCCATGATGTTCTTCAAAGAAATTGAACAAACACTCCTGAAATTTGTATGGAATAATAAAACTCCACGAATAGCTAAAGCAATCCTTGGGAAAAAGAAGATGGGAGGTATCACTTTCCCCAACCTCAAGCTCTACTACAGAGCAGTTGTAATTAAGACAGTGTGGTATTGGTATAGAGACAGACCTGTAGACCTATGGAATAGAACTGAGTATCCTGAAACACATTCTCAAATATACAACCACTTAATCTTCGATAAAGGAGCAAAAAATATTACGTGGAGCAAAGAAAGCCTCTTCAACAAATGGTGCTGGGAAAACTGGGCAGCTACATGTAAAAAAATGAACTTAGACCTCCTTCTAACGCCATGCACAAAAGTCAGATCAAAATGGATTCTAGATCTCAACATCAGACATGAATCTATAAGGTACATCGAAGAAAACATAGGAGAAACGGCTCTACGACATCGAAACGAAAAGTATCTTTAAAGATGACACACCACTGACCAAGCAAATGGAAGCAAAGATAAACAAATGGGATTATATAAAACTAAAAAGCTTCTGCACCTCAAAAGAAACGGTGACCAAGATACAAAGACAATCCACAGAGTGGGAAAGGATATTCACCCAATACCCATCTGACAAGGGGTTAATATCCAGGATATATCAGGCACTGGTAGCACTCCACAAGAAGAAAACAGCCAACCCCATCAAAAAATGGGGAGAAGAAATGAACAGAAGCTTCCAAAAAAGAAGAAATTCGAATGGCCAAAAGGCATATGAAAAAGTGTTCTTCATCTTTAATCATCAGGGAGATGCAAATCAAAACAACAATGAGGTACCATCTCACACCACAGAGACTGGCACACATACAAAACAGCAAGAACAACCAGTGCTGGCGTGGATGTGGGGAAAAAAGGGACTCTGATCCACTGTTGGTGGGAGTGCCGACTGGTCCAGCCCTTTTGGAAAACAATATGGGCATTCCTCCGAAAACTAGATATTGAGCTCCCATTTGATCCAGCAATAGCACTCCTGGGAATATACCCGAGAGACCGAAAAACACATAGCAGAAACACTATCTGTACTTCTTTATTCATCTCTGCGCTATTCACTATAGCTAGAATCTGGAAACAACCTAAATGCCCGAGAACAGAGGACTGGCTAAAGAAACTGTGGTTCATCTACACTATGGAATACTATGCGGCTGTCAGAAAAGATGAAATTATGAAATTTACCTGCAAATGGAGGGACATGGAGACTATCATGCTGAGTGAAATTAGTCAGAAGGAAAAGGACAGATATAGAATGACTGCATTCATTAATACGACATAAATAGATACCAGTGTTTTACTAAATGTGGGAAATGGTAATGGCAGATTAAGACTCACCATTGAATATACACAAAGAGACTTAAGTGATAAACTCTAAATATCTGCAGGGCTAGCCACAATGTGTAAAATAAGAGGCAGAGAGATGCAGAGACAGAGAGAGAGACAGAGAGAGAAAGAGAGGAAACTGGGGTACCTGCTATTAAGGCAGCATGGGGGGGTGGGCAGGAGGGGGTGGGGTACATTGGTGGTGGAAATGGGGCACTGGTGGAGGGATGGGTGCTGGTATACTGTATTACCAAGAACCAATTATGATCACCTTTGTAATTGTATGTTTCACTGTGGTATAATAAAAAATTAAAAAAAAAAAAAAAAAATAAAACAAAGTTTTATCAAGCTTCATTGAGTCAGTAGGAACTATTTCCACAAAAGTTACTCTGGATAGAAATCTTCACTGAGTTACACGTGCATCACATTGAATTATAAAGTGTTTCACTTTCATGGAATGGAAAAACTAGAGTCAGTTTTCCTTCCCTAACATGTTCCTGAAGAGGTGTGTGTGTGTGTGTGTGTGTGTGTGTGTGTGTGTGCTAATGCCAATCTAAGTTTTATATGAAATTCTAAGGACCAAGAGTAACCAAAACAGTGTTGAAAGAAGAATCAAAGTCTCAAACCAGACAGCACTGGACATCAGGCTAACTGAAAAAGCTACCCAAGTTAAGAGTACGACATTACAGTAGGAATAAATGATGGCGACTGGAGAGAAGAAGTTAAGTTTCAATCAGGATATCAATGAATAAAGTGAAAATAAAAATATTACATATAATTGAATAGTATTTGGCATCAAAAAGAAGGAAAACAGAGCCTAGGAAGGGCCAAGTGGCAAAGTGTCTGATTTGCAAGCTTGGGGTGGGTAGGGTGCTTGCCCTGCAGGTGGACAACCCAAGTTAATTCTGAACCCCTCAATTCCTTCCAGGTAAGGAAGTACCCTGAGGTACCCTGAGTTCCATTGGGTCTGACTCCAAAATAAAACAAAAGATAAGAATGAAGTTTCTAGAAATGTGTATGTTGCGTTGTGTAATTGCCTGATTTACAATGAAAGTGATAGTGAAGTAAAGAAGAAAAAGCTTCTTTTCTATATGATAAAAGTGATCTTGACTTTAACCTTTTACTCCTCTATCTATGCATAAAATAATGCCAGCTGGAACACAAGTTTTAATATGGAAAGCAAAATAAAAAAGTTTCTGAAGCAAACTCACAGGCTGTTTATCTGGGTTGGAACTTTCTTTTCAACAACTCTATTGAGGCATGGTTGATAGGCAAACAACTATATATTGTGAATTGTAAAGTTTGATATTTAAACAATATGTAATCACTTGTGATACCACTAACACAATCAAGACAATAGTTAATGATCTTTCTGTTTTGTTTGTTAGTAAGAACACTTAACATGAAATCTGCCTTCTTAATGAATTTAGAAGCTTACGATATAATTTTGTTAATAATGGATACTATACACATATAATAGATTTTCTATAATTTATTCCTCTAGCATAATTGAAAGTTATTCCTATTGAAACTAAATATCCCACCTCAGCTCCTGTCAGTCACTATTATCTGTTCCTTTGAATTCATATAGCTTGAATCTTACAGTAGTTTTCCTTCTGTTATCAACTTATTTCACTTAGCATAATTTATTTGGTCACAAATGGAGACTTTAAAAATCTTCAATATAATAAGTAGTCAGTGGAAACAAGGTGCAGGAGATTTGGTCCATGGTGGGAAGCCTTCTTCAACTGCTTGAGGAAAAGTAGTTAGGATAGGGAAACGACGATTGTGACAAAGATAGTCGGAAATGACCATTGCCTAAGACCCATGTGCTAAAAGTAGCTAAAGAAAAAATGTTAACTCTCTGTATATGTGTTTCAAAACCATAATGCCCAAAGGGATAGTGTGATAGAGGGAGAAAGAAGGAAAGTGTCTGACATACAGACAGGCTTGGTGGGCGGAGGATGGCAGGAAGGTACAGGGGGAAACTGGAGTGGGAAATGGGGAAATGTGCTCTGGTGGAGGGATGGGTGTTGGAATATTGATGACTGAAACCCAATCATGAACAGCCTTCTATCTGTATCCACAGCGATTCAATAAAAAAGGAATACCAATAATCTTCACGTGCTTACTACCCTTTCTGTTGGTTTATGTTTTCCCCATTGCTTTTTCTATCGTGATGACCAGAGATTCCCACTTGGTTGCTTAAGTTGTCTCGCTCGCTGCAAGCCATATGCCTTAGTTGTGGTGCTAGCACACAAATGACTATAGTCTCATAAAAATAGTATACTCTGTGTGCTTCTGAGGATCACAAACAACAGAGCCACCAACATTGACTTAAGCACGTAGGGGGGAGCCAGGATTCACCCTCCTCAGGCTGATAACTAGATAATTCTAGTTATCTTGTTGATAACTCATGAACAAGATAATTCTAGTACCATTTGTAGAGTGTAAATCTGAGAATACAAACTGCTAATAAACAGTAAGATGGAAAAATAGTCATAAGAAAATAAAGTGAATGGAATGTCTGCTGGAGAACACTGAGTTCCCGACAAAATTGGGGAGCAGGGACAGGAATCCCTTCTGCCCCTGGAGATCAGTGGCCATTAAACAGAGAAAGACTCACAAATACAGCAAAGTTTCAAAAGGCTTTACTCACACTAGTTCTGGTATACTATTTGATAAAAGGAAAACCCCAAACTTTAGGTTCCTAGCTGGGTCCCGCCACATGTATGTTAGAATGCAAGACCAAGATGGAGGCTACCATGTGCCAAGGTCCAACAGGCAGAGAACGGAGAACAGAGGCAGAGGACAAAGGAAGGGAGCGAGATTGGATACAGAAGACTACTGCTTTTATATCTTTTCAGCCCTGACCAGCCCACATCGACAGATGGCAATTACGGCCAATCCCTTCAGGTTTGCTTCACCAGGACCTCATCTAGTCCAACTGAAATGCTAATATTGCTGCAGCCAAAGTCTGTCCTTGCAGTTTCCCCACAGGCCCTATGCAGAGTAGGGGTAGGACATGTACCTGTACCATGGATATTCTACAGCCAGATATATATTTCTACAAACCTTCACAAGATCCTTGGCTTTTCACTTCACAGTTGTTCTAGGTATTAGCCTTTAGATTTATTAGAAAGCCACACTTGCTTGCTTGCTAGGCAAACAGCATTTCTCTGAGCTAATTACAACTATATTACATTTAGCAATCCAATGTAGCCAGATAAAAATACAGGTAAGATTTGTCTAGTTCTATGATGATTGTGGTAGAAAATATTATACCAGCTAACAAAGAATACATAGTAAGATATGCTGCCACATAGAGTCACAGATCCAAAGTGTTTCTTGCCTTATCTACAAAGTGGCCTGCAGGAGGTAACTCCAGGCAAGATGCAGAGGCTGTTGGCAGCAGTGCAGTGCAATAAATGTCATTACATGTAATAATATAAGCTTAACATTAACCACTAACCTTATTCATTATCAACATCTAACACTTGCCCTATCTCTAACCTTAGTAATAACCCTAACTCTAACTCAGCCCAAGTACAAGAAGTTAAACATTCACCCTCATCCTAAATTTCATCCTCAACATCTACCTTGGGCTAACCCTAACCTTAAACCAAACCCTAAAACTAACTCTAACCATAATTTAACTTTAACCCTCATTCTAACCTTGATGCAATCTAAAGGTCAAATCTTATTCTTACCCTGACATAACATATGATAACACAAAACTTAACACTCACACTTACTTAATATTCATTATCAACCGTAATCATTTCTTGTACAAATTATCAATGATAAGAAAGTAAAAATCACATTCATCCTAAATTTCATTTTCAATACCTATCACAGCCAAACTCAATGTAATCTAAATTGAATCCTAACTCTCACCCTAATTCTAACCCTGTCCTTATTCAATCAAGATTCCTAAACCATAATCTTGACTTGGCCTAACATAAAAATTTATAAAACTAAAGATTTTAGAGTGTAAATCTGAAATAAGTTTCATTAGTGTAAATCTGTAAAGTTTCATAAACCTTTTTCATTCTAAATAGCAACTATATCATAATCCTTACTTTAACCACGCCCTATCCTGAAACTAATTCTAACCCTAATCCTTCACTGTATCACTGTCTTCCTATTGTTCATCGATTTGCTCAAGTGGGCACTAGTAACATCTCCATTAGTTCTGTCACAAGCAATAAATGTTTGGGATAAGGATAATCCTTATCCTAAACAACTAAATATAAAGGCAGAAATTATATTCTTGTCTATTTCTAACCTTTCCAGTAACAAAAAATAAATATTTACCCAATAGAAATTTTCATTCTCATATTCTAACATACCTAATATTTTCCATAACTCTAATACTATACCTAAAATGAAATTAATAAAAATGCATAAAACATACTCTTATCTTCTCCAACCTTAATAATTACACTAAACATTTACCTTAAAAGACCTTTCATTTCAAAATCTCAAATGGTCTAATCCTCAAACTAATACAAACTTTAATCCTGTAATACTTATTTTGAGCCTAACAATTATTTGATCAAGAGGTATATAAGATAATCTTGCCAAAAGCTAACCTTACCAATTATACAAAACTAAAAATTCATAATCATATCTCATTTTTAAAAATTTGTACAGTGACCTCATCTTAATAATAACTCTATGACTAACTAAACCTTAATCCAAACTCTAAAACTAATCCAGAATGCACAAAAAAATACTCATTCTAGCCTTAAGCTTACCATGTACACAAAGTTAATGAATCAACCACATATTAATTTTCATTTTAAATTCTACCATGACTAAAACATCAAAGTAACCCTGACCACTATTTAACCCTAAATTAACAAAACCCTAATCTTAACCCTAACCTTGACACGGTCACAAAAGCTAACCCTAACCCTAATTTAACTAAGACACATAAACTGTACTTCTTTTCCTCTAACGTTACCCCTCAGAGATATGTGACCTTTCACTCTCATCCTATCTTACATTTTCTTTAAAACCTATGACCTAAACTGCAAAGTAACTCTTCTCCTAACCAAAAACCTAACTCTAACACTAATGCTGATAATAACCCTAAATTGACCCAGGTTTAAATCTAACCCTAAACTAACCCAGGTTTAAATCTTACCCTAAACCTAACCTAAATTATAACCCTAATTATAAGCCTAAACCTAACCAGATTTGTCAAAATATATTTGCCCTCTCTTCCCTATGACAGGAAATGGCATCATGATTCTTTGAGTAATTCGAAACTCAGATCTAGCAGTCATCAATGCACTTCTCTATATTGCTCATTCAGTTCTTCACCACGAAGGCTTCTGGACTTGAGCCTAGTCTATTCTCTTCACCGCCACCACCATTATTGGAGTTACTCCTTTAAACTCAATTGGGTGATTTAAATAGGCCCTTAGCTAATATCTCTAATTTAATACTTAAATTTAATAGTTCATTTTCTAATCACAGTGAGCAATCTTTGAAATTTAATCCAGATAATGCTTCCTGAGACCTTAAATGACATCCTAATACTTTAGAATCAAACACAGACTCTCCTTCAAGATGATTTATAAAGCCCTGACTTTTCCATTTCCTAAACATTTTCTATCACTTTTTCTCTTACTTTTGAATTTATGCCAGTCATAATGGTCTCCCTACGTCTCCCTCAAGTGCTCTGAACTCTTTCTCTTCAGAGCTGAGTGTTAGTTGTTGCCTTTGGGGAAAAAGTAGACTCTCCTTCAAATTTGGTTCAAATATTCCCTACCCAAAGATATCTCCTTCACAGCTCTTCAAAAGCTACTTTTATTTCTTTCATGGAATTTCTAATTAATTGCATTATTTACAATCATTTATTTACAAAAATAAATATCCCCCTTACAAAAATGTAAGTGAAAGAAGATAAGGTTTATGTACATTTGCCCTGTTTGTCTGCTCCTATTTTAATTACTAGAAATTAAAGATCTAAAAAAATTGTGGGGTTTGTTGTTGAATTAAGGAATACATACATTACAATATTTGTGATTATTAAAATGTGTAAAAACACAATAATCTGGGTTAATAAATGGTGAAATATGGTAATGAGATTATACTGTATCATTCCAATTTTAGTATATGTGCTTCTGAAGCGAGTACATTATACTGTATAGTAAAATTAAAGAATTATTAAAACAGATATTTGTATATATCATTGAAGAGAAATAATCTATGGGCTATCTTACATAAGATAGCTGAAAAGTTCAGAAGGTTATATCGTTTAAAAGGAGTTAAGTAAATTTGGTGAAAAACATGCTTGATAAGAAGTTCCAGGATATCAAATAGTGAACCCAAATTTTCACCCTTCTCTACAGTCAGTATTACCCCTCAGCGTTAGTCATTAATAATGGCTAAAAAATTGAATTCTTACAACTGAGGAGCAGGAAGAAAGGTGCCAATGGGACCTATTCAATAGCAGCCTAACAGTTTATATATACTTATTCAATAGTATCCTAACATTATATATATGATGTTAGGATACACACATATACATATGTGTGTACATATCTAAAATCTCATATATATTTATATATATATATATATACACTAAACTACCTTACAGATATATATATATATATATATCTTACATATATTGAGGCTCTTTATGATCTTGGAGTGGTCAGATGTCCTTGGGCTATCTCGCATGTGACAGGACATATTGAGATGTTACTGGTGCCCGCTCGAGTAATTGATGATCTATGGGAAGTCAAGTGATCAAGTGATGTTGATGTATATACATCTATATGTTTGTGTATATATATGTATATATAGATATGTATATATGTAGGGAAGTGTAGTGTATCTATTGGTCACTGTCTGGTGTAATTTGAAGGCATCACTAGAGATTCTATGTCAAGTCTTTACTTCTTAGAAACTGTCCATACTTTCAGTCACAAGAGTAGAAAGTAGCATTATTTGCCATAAACTTTTAGAACAGCCAAAATTTTATTAAATTATTCAGCTGGAGTGATTTCCTTTTTGGTAGTTGTTCTTCTGCAGTTCAGACTTGAGACAGGTTTGTCAAGTACTTTAGGAGGTATTTATTTTGTGACTACCCTTCTGCTTCTCTTCTGTAGTGGATAGTTAGAAGGATTTATTCTCTGGAGATGTCAAATAGGCACCTTTCTCATTACCTAAATTCACTTAGAGAAGAATAAATCATATTCAGATGAAAGTGCAGGAAGTGTCTGAGAACTGTTTCAGTCTGGAGAAATAATGTCCACTCTGCCACCAGAGAGAAGTTAAAGGATTCCATACCGCCTTTCTTTGTATTCACTTCACCAAACTATGTTGACAAAGAATTTATAACTTGTCCAATTTGCAATGCAAAAAAAATTCTATATTCCCTGATATTATTATTATTTTTTATCTTTTTTAAATCTATGTAGGCCAAATTCCAGATTGGAGGGTGTCATATATTTCCCAGGACAAAGGGATTACATCGGTATGGGCATAAATAACATTATATACCTTTAGAAGGTTTCAATTACCATAAAAACAAACAAAAATCCAAATAAGTTCCAGGAAAAGCACATTTCAAAAGTGTTTTCATAAAAAAGAGTAAAATGTCAGGCTAAAGAGATAATACTGTAAGTAAGGCACTTTCCTTCTACATGGTCAGCCATGTTCCAAACCTAGCATCCCATATGGTCCTCCTGATCACCTCCAGGAATGATCCCTGAGTACAGGGCCAAGAATAAGCCCTGAATATATCCAGGTGTGGTCCCACCTAACCTCCCAAAAGAGGAAAATACTGCAGGCAGGTAGGGAATAAGTGAGCCTTCAATTTGAAGTCAGAGCTTTGACAGAGAGAAGGGTAGGGCATGTTAGAAAGACCACCATAATGTGGGTGCATCACCCATTAGCTTATCTTAGGGATGATCACAGGAAACCGTGAGAAGCTGTCTCAGGTAAGATCATATTTACTTCCACAAATTATCCTGGCCAATTCTTGCTGCCAGGACAAAGCATCATAGTCTGGGTGACTTATAAATAAGAGCAATTTGTTTCTCACAGTCCTGAAAAATGCAAACCCAAGAGCAGAGTGTCAGTATGATCAGGTTCTTAAGAGTACTCTTTCAGGATTGCAGATTTATGAGTTTTCATTGTGTGGAGAAGAAAAAGTAAAAGAAGCTGAGGTCTTTGAGATCCCTTTTACAATGGGGAACTAATCCCATTTATGAGGGTCACAACCTCGTGCCCCAATTACCTCACCAGGGCTCATCGCATAATATCTACATATTGGAGGTTCAGATTTTACTAAGTAAGGTGTAGGCACTCTGTTCGTTGCAGCAGTAACCCTATGTTTGGGGCCCTAAGTCCAGGAAGAAATTGTAGAGAATGGGTATTAAAATATGCTGAAATAAAGCAAACACACCTAGTATTTTAGGTAGAGCATAGCTACCTTTATCTATGTCCATCAGCACCAGGTATCTATCTGGGACTCTCTTTTTGTCGGATCATGACTTATACCATGATAATAAGTTTGAGATATTATATTCCAAACTTATTGGCATAAGGAGGGGGCAGGTCAAAATTGTCTTGGGATATATTGAGGTGCCTCACGCCTCCTCTCTGCTTCAGGTGATGGGTGTTCTGGGAGAATGCCTCCATGTCTGTCGTTTTAACATATGACTGATCACCAAACAGTGTAGGGAAGTGGAGGCTGTCTGGGCTGATGGAGTCTAACTACTCCAACAGGGACTGTGCCAAGCGTAGTGCTAAGCTCCTCTGCTGAGATCCCAGCACCAAAATCATTTGCTTGTGATCCGGGGAATATACTGACTCAGTTTCTTTATATATGAAGATCATATTTATTTCCCTGGGCTGAGGTAAGGGGGCAGTTAAATGACTGGATGTATGTAAGTGACCTATCTAGCTCAGGGTCTATAAAAAATGCTCAATAAATGTTATCTGCAGTTATCACTGCTAATAATCCCAGTGGAAGCAATAAAGCTATCCCTCAGTTAATCAGAAATCAAGGAGGTGAAAGAAGATAATAATATCAGATGCTCTGCTTTCCCGTTTGCACAGCCTGCCTCTTTCTTTTTTACACACAGCATCTGCTGCAACCCTGAGACATGACTAAAGGACAGAGTGAATGGATTTGACTGTACTGAAAGCCTGGTCACCTGAGCTGATTCTGGCTCTGGCAAAGTGAAAACTTGCCATCAGTGACCCCTTCATTGACCTCAATGGCACGGTCTATATGTTTCAGAATGGTTTCACCCAATGCAAGTTCCCGGACATAGTCAAGACTGAGAAAAGGAGACGGCCCAGATCTGTCTTTCAGGAGCAAGGTCCAGTCAGTCAACATCAACAGTGGTGTCGGTGCTGAATATGTAGTGGAGTCCATGGGTACTTTCACTACTCTGCAGGTGGCTGGGCCCCAACTTGACCGTTGCCCCAACCTCAAAATTAATCCTGTCTCCCTGGATAGTGGGTTGATTTCACAAAAGACTAAGGAAAAAAGAAAGGAAAAATCACACTTTCTCTTGCATGAAACATGGTAATGTTTGCTCCAGAGAATTTGTGGGAACAGAAGCTGAGAGTCACTAAGCTGTGCCCAGGAACAATAAAAGAAAAGTACAGGGAAATTAGGAAGTCTGGGAAGACAAACTGCATCTCTGGGTGAAATGGAAACTTTCTCTAGCTCCCTAATGGGTTTACAGTGCACTTGATGTTTCTAACTGTGGGGCTCAGTGGGACTGAACTATTAGCCAAAGGTCAGGGTATATCTGGTGGCGAGTGACTACAAATATATAATCTATGATATAAAATATTTTGTATTTTTAGGGGTCTGA
Organism: Cryptotis parvus; assembly: GCA_021461705.1. Lineage (NCBI taxonomy): Eukaryota > Metazoa > Chordata > Mammalia > Eulipotyphla > Soricidae > Cryptotis > Cryptotis parvus. Next base: position 14,742 of record JAJIBD010025813.1, on the reverse strand, counting down.
GTGATAGTACAGTGGGTAGGGTGTTTGCCTTGCACGCTGCCAATCAGATTTGATCCTCAGCACCCCATATGGTCTCCAGAGCACTTCCAGGAGTAATTCCTGAGTGCAGAGCCAGGAGTAACCCCTGAGCATTGCTGGGTGTGACCAAAAAAAAAGGAAATTTTTTTAAAAAATTAAAATATTTTTTGAATTTTTATTAAAATTTTGATATCTATTATCCAAATATATGATATGTGATGTAAAATGTGATGTAATATATGATTAAATGTATGATATGTAGTATATGATATAAAATTTAAAAGAATCATCAAGTTGTTATAAAGGGTGGTCACAAAAATCATAGGACATTGATAATATACTTTGGAATCCATTAGATACATTTGTTAGGTTCAAATAACTATTCTTTAAATACAAAACAAATGAAGGAAAAAGCAGAAAGCAAATATTGCAGTCCCATTCATATTCTAAGTCCATTTTCCTAGATGATTTATAGTTGTGTTTTAAGGACTTATAGACATTTGAGCCTGAAAATAGGTAGGAGGAGTGCATAATTGTGTCTTTTTTCCCAAGCCAGAAACTATTTCTCATTCTCTTTGAAGGTTAAAGTCAGAATCACCAGATTTGTAACTTACATTGTAAGCCTCTATACTATTTTTCCTCTTCACTTTTCTTTTTATCCATCAGATTTTCTGAAACATTCAAATAGGCAATTTCTGAAGAATGACACTACCATCCCCAAAGCCAGTAAAAACTTAAATTGTAAAATTACCATTTTTATAGAAAGTTAAAGGCTTTCACAAAGCCCTCTTATTGTACTTCAAGACACTCACCACTCTTTGTTCTCGTCTCCTCCTTGGCTCCTCCTGTGTAGAGTTCTTTATTCAACTTGAACTATGACAGTTTTACCTTGTAACTGCTATCAAAGAGTCTGATTTGGTCATCATTCCCAAATAAGTGAACCTACACATTTCCTAAGTTTATCTTTTACTAATACCAGAAATACTTTATCTTTTTACATAGTATCAGAAACTCAGCTACAACCTTTGGGGAAGATTTTAAGGAAGGTGAGTGATTAAAAGAAAGCTTAGGTTTAAGAAAAAAATTCTTTTTCTTATTGTCTTGTGCATAACTGTGAGTTATAGAATTAAAAAAAGTATATTCAAGAGTTTTGTATTAAGACAAAGTATTAGACAATGAGATATCATCTCACATCACAGAGACTTGCACATATCCAAAAGAGAAAGAACAATCAGTGCTGACGTGAATGTGGGGAGAAAGGAACTCTCATACATTGTTGGTGGGAACATCAACTCGTCTAGCCTTTTTTGGAAAACAATGTGGACATTTCTCCAAAAACTAATATTGAGCTCCAATTTGACCCAGCAATACCATTCCATGGAATATACCCTGGAAACAACAACAACAACAAAACAGCAGAAACACCATTTGTACTTATATATTCATAGCAGCACTATTCATAATAGCCAGAATCTGGAAACAACCTCAGTGCCCGAGAACAGAAGACTGGATAAAGAAACTATGGCACATCTACACAATGGAATACTATGCAGCTATCAGGAAAAAAACAAAGTTATGAAATTTGCCTACAAATGAATGGAAATGGAGACTATCATGCTTAATGAACTCAGCCAGAGGGAAATGGACAGATATAGAATGACTGCATTTATCTGTGTGATATAAATATATGCCAGTGTTCTACTAGTTGTTGGAAATGGTAATACCAGATTGAAATGAGCATTGATTGTAGGCAAAGGGATATGCATGATAATCACTAAATATATTATGGCAAGCCACAATGTGTAAGTGAAGGGAGAGGGAGAGAGAGAGGGAAAGAGAAAGGGAAAGAGAGAGAGAAAGCTCTGCCCTGGAACTCTCATGAATTGATTGAATAGACCACATTTCTGAACAATGGTGGGCCCACTAACAATTTGTCTTTGGCCTGACATTGAACCACCATCCTGATTAGCTGAGTCACCTTTGTGGCCCTTTGGCTCTGCTCTGGGAGAGCTGTTTTGGAACCCAACCTCCCCAAAAAACAAAGCAGAGCATACAAAAAATAAGTAGATACCCCAGGGGCCAAATTTGCCTACGCATTATCTAAATTATATTCCACCAATACTTAATTGATAAACCTCTTCCAAGCCGAACTCCTGTGTAAGCTCTCTCTGTCTTTGTGGATCACAGTAATCAGGGGTGAGAATTTTACACATAGAAATAAGAAGATTCAGGCTATTTTGAAAATAACTAATATTTTATCACAATCTTTCTGAACACCTCTTTAATTTTTCACATTTGATTTTTTAATTCTGAATGATCTCAAACAGCTATATAAGAAAATTCCTATAACACTAAATATAGATTTGGCAATAATGTTTTAAAATGTGGGGCTGGAACGATAGCACATAAGGTAGGGCATTTGCCTCGCACATAGCTGACCCAGGTTCGATCCCTGGTATCCCATATGGTCCCCCCAGGCACCGCCAGGAGTAAGTCCTGAATGTAGAACCAGGAGTACCCCTGAGCACCACTGGGTGTGACCCAAAAAGCAATAGATAACTAAATAAATTTGTCTCACATTAATTTTCCTCTTTTTTGTCTTTATTGATTAAAGTATTGTAAGCTACAGCACTGTTAATGATTAGTTCATCATTTACATAATTTCAACATATACCCAGAAGGCCCACCTCTGTCCTCAAATAACCTTAACACCCCTTCCTTTCAGTCACCACCAACACTTGGTTTTATGGATCAGCTCTTTTGGCCTTTTGGTGCTACCCTGTGTGTAATCAAGTTGCACATAGGAGAAATATCATTCTGTATCAGTCCCTTTCCTTCTGACTCACTTCGCTCAGCATAATATGGCCTAGTTCCATCCAACTTATGGAAAATGCATGATTTCATCTTTTCTTGGAGGTACATAGTGTTCCATTGTGTACATATACCACAACTTCTTGATCTATTGAGTTACTTCCATTTCTTGGCTATGGTACTAGTTGCACCTGGCAATTGTGCTACAATAAACACAGGGGTGCATATATCCTTTCAAATTAACGTTTATGCTTTGGGGGAGATAGTTGCCAACCAAAGAAATTATGACCCAGTAGAAGTTCTATAACTATTTTATTTTAAAGAGCTCTATATTGCTCTCCAAAGAGGTTCAATCAGATGAGTTTCCCACCAACAGTGAACAACTGTTTATTTTTCATCACAACCCCACCAACCCTGGCTGATTCCAGATTTTTTTTTATCTATGCCATTCTTACTATCAAGAAATTATATCTCAAAGATACTTCGATTTGCACTTCCCTAATCATAAGTGATGACGAGCATTTCTCTATATGATGTACAGGTCATCTATATTTCTCCTTTTGGGAAATAACATCATGCTTTGCCCATTTTAGGATAGGATTGTTGGAATTTATTTTTCAGCTTTGTTACAGCTTTATAGATCCTGGATATTAGTCCTTTATCTTATGTATTGTGTGAAAATATTTTCTCCAGATCAGTGTGGTGTCCTTTTATTATAGTTTGAGTTTCTTTTGCTGTACATCAGCTTTGAACTTGATGAACTCTAATTTTTTTTTTGTCTTTGCCTCTGTGATCATCTTGTTAAAGAGATCTCTAAAGTCAACTTCTTGGAGAGGCCTGGCTGTATTTTCTTCACTGTATTTATGGATTCTGTTATAATTTCAATTGTAAATGAAATTACTGTTTTGTAAGTGGTGTGAGAAATAGTACTAATTTCATACTTTTACATGTGGCTATCCAGTTTTTCCAACACCGTTTGTTGAAGAGATTTTAAACAAGCCTCTGTATGTACTGGTTCCTTTGTTGTAAATTAACTGTCCATAAATATGAGAAGTTAACTCTGAACTCTCAGTTCTTTGGCTTATGGAATTGACCAGTGCCATGAAAATTTTATTATTGTACATTTGTTCTCAGTCCAAAGTTGTGAGGAAATGCTAAGTTGCAGGGAATTCCTATATTCTCTTTTCCCCTTATATTTTTGGTTACTTGAGAGACCTTATGGTTCTCTAAAATGTTTATGAAACAAATGTTAGAGGTGATCCAGTCTTCATTCAAAGAACATCATGGGTATTATTTATGTGTATTATATTATGTATTTAATGGGTATTGTATGGTATATAATATAATGGGTATATACCCATTATATTATATGCATAATATACCCATTATATTATATATCTATAATGGTATATAATTATATACCTATAATGGTATATAATATTATATACCTATAATGGTATATAATATAATGTATGGGTATGGGTATATGAGTATATAATATACCCATTATATTATATACCCATGGAAATGTTACTGGCACCGCTTGAGCAAATCGTTGAATAATGGGATGTCAAGTGATCAAGGGATATTATATACCCATGTATCTATAATACTTTGGGTAGAATGGTCATTTTATTTATTTTTATTTTATTTTATTTTACTTTATTTTTTTGCTTTTTGGGTCACACCCGCAATGCTCAGGGGTTTCTCCCGGCTCTGCACTCAAGAATTACTCCTGGTGGTGCTCGGGGGGACCATATGGGATGCTGGGGATCAAACCCGGTTGGACATGGGCCGGCCACGTGCAAGAGCAAACGCCCTATCCTCTGGGCTATCACTCCTGCCCCAGAATGGTCATTTTAATAAAATTAATTCTTCTGACATATGAACAAGAATATCTTTCCATTTCCTAGTGCCCATGATATTAATAGGCATATATGATTTTATTTCAGGTGTACAATGTTTCAATGCTGGTCTGACCACCACTGCCCACTTCCCTCCACCAACGTCCCCACTGTTCCCCCATCCTCTAGTTGCCTTTGGGCATTGTTATTCCTCTATATTTTAAAAATAAACATATTTTATATGTTTATAAATAAAACATATATTTTATATGTAATTTTTATATAAAAAGAGTAAGAGTGCTTTTTAAATTTTTAATTGAGCTATTCTTCCTTAGAATTCATACAAAGGCAAGTTGTCTTCCTTATTTCTTATATAAGTAGAATTATATTGATTTCCACCTTTTTTTCCTGAGATAATAGTCCTTCTGTTATGCTAAATCTTTATGGTAGTATTATGCCTCCAACCCCAATCCTCCATCTTAGTGGACTGAATTCCAAAGAGTTTCTTGTGAACCTACTTAGGCATAATAGTCCTTTAATAGGTATGACTAAACACTAAACTCTTGGACATTTTTGGTTTCTGGAGTGATAGGTTCTAAATTTGCTACACTAATATGTAGAATTACAATAATATATGTTATTTCCTTGCTTCTGAATTCATATATGTGACTGGATATTATGTTATTGTATGTATGCATCACTTCTATGTATAAGATTTAACAATAAAGCTCAGTATCTTATTTTGTCATGTTGCTAGATCTATGGTTTAAGTTTTCATAGGATTATTGCAAAGATGTATTATATATTTTAAAATTAAAAAGCTCTACTTGAGTCATATTATTAGTCATGCTAAACGTTTTATTCTTGAGTACAACAGGTATGCTCTCTCATAGACTATTCCCATTTGGGGGGGGTATTTTGAATAAAAAGCTCTATTTTTTTAAATTATTTAACAAAAGAGGGATTATTCTTCAGTGCAGATACTATTTATCATGAGTGTGTATTATATTAATAATGTTATACAACCAACTCTTTTAAAAAATTCTATTGTACAATTTTCTCTTGATATGTAATTGTGGATGTTATTTACCATTATGCCAAGAGAAATGTAAGCACAATCTATGATTAAGGATGCCTTGCAAATATATTTAGAAATCACTTTGTTATATTGAAAGCAAATACATGGCATTGTATACACTCCTATTATGCTTGCGCCGCTAGGAATACAAGTATTTAATGTAATTTGAAAACATGTATTGCATAATGTATCTATAATATTACTAATCCACTCACTCACAAGGACAAATGTTTTCATTAAATTTTTGTCTGAGTATATTATTAGCTGCTTCTGTCCAACTGTTCCATAAAACCACAGCTCTCTAAAATGGAGCACAGGTTAATATTACAGGCTGACAAGCATTTATATCTCCTCATCATGGTATAAGAGTTTCAGAACATGCTTCTGAATTCAGTGTCCACACAGGTAGTGACTATGCCTTTGGGAAAAAAAATGCTGACATGCTAAACCTAAATGATTGTTGATATTAATTCCTTCTTAGAAGATGCAACAGAAATTTCTTTTCCTTCCACACCTCACAAACATCTACTAAGTACCATTTTCAAACTGAAAATTTATAAACCACGTGACAGCCTAAGACCATTTGTAAATATACTCAGGTATTCATTCAAACCAAAAGCCAGCTCTTTTTGACACAGAGACCAGCCCAATCCTCATTATTTGCAGATGACATGATATTATACCTAGAGAACCCTAAACTCTCTACCAAAAAACTCCTAGAAACAATAGACGCATATAGTAGAGTGGCAGGATACAAAATCAACACCCAAAAGTCGGTGGCTTTCCTATATACAAATAACGAAAGAGAAGAAAGGGATATTAAGGAAACAATTCCATTCACAATTGTGCCACAGAAAATCAAATACCTAGGAATCAACTTACCCAAGTGTGTAAAGGACCTGTACAAAGAAAACTACAAGACACTGCTCCAAGAGATAAAAGAGGACACAAGGAAATGGAAACACATTCCCTGCTCATGGATGGGGAGAATCAACATTGTCAAAATGGTAATACTCCCTAGAGCTCTATACAGATTCAATGCAGTCCCTATGAGGATACCCATGACATTCTTCAAAGAAATTGACCAAACAATCTTGAAATTTGTATGGAACGATAAACCCCCCAAGGATAGCTAAAGCAATCCTCGGGAAAAAGAAGATGGGAGGCATCACCTTACCCAACTTCAAACTGTACTATAAGGCAGTAGTAATTAAAACAGCATGGTATTGGAATAAAAAACAGACCCGTGGACCTATGGAATAGAATTGAGTATCCTGACACCCAACCTCAAACACATGATCATTTAATCTTTGATAAAGGTGCAACGAGTCTAAAATGGAGTAAGGAAAGCCTCTTCAATAAGTGGTGTTGGGAAAACTGGGCAGCGACATGTAAAAAATGAATTTGGACCTGTGTCTAACACCATGCACAAAAATCAGATCAAAGTGGATTAAAGATCTCAATATCAGACTTGAATCCATAAAGTACATTGAAGAAAATATAGGAAAAACCCTCCATGACATTGAAGCTAAAGGCATCTTCAAAGATGAAACATCTCTAACAAAGCAACTAGAAGAAAAGATAAATATATGGGACTACATGAAACTAAAAAGCTTCTGCACCCAAAAGAAACAGTGACTAAGATACAAAAGCAGTCCACAGAATGGGAAAGAATATTCACCCAATACTCATCTGATAAGGGGTTAATATCCAGGATATATCAGGCACTGGTAGAACTTTACAAGAAGAAAACAAACAACCCCATCAAAAAATGGGGAGAAGAAATGAACAGAAACTTCAGCAAGGAAGAAATTCGAATGGCCAAAAAACATATGAAAAAATGCTCATCATCACTAATCATCAGAGAGATGCAAATCAAAACAACAATGAGATACCATTTTACACCACAGAGACTGGCACATATTCAAAAGAACAAGAACAACAAGTGCTGGCGGGGGTGTGGGGAAAAGGGGGACACTCATCCATTGTTGGTGGGAATGCCGGCTGGTACAGCCTTTCTGGAAAACAATATGGACATTCCTCCAAAGACTAGAAATTGAACTCCCATTTGACCCAGCCATACCACTCCTGGGAATCTACTCTGGGAAACCAAAAATACGCAGCGGAAACACCATCCCTACTTTTATGTTCATAGCAGCATTATTCACAATAGCCAGAATCTGGAAGCAACCCGGAGTGCCCGAAAATAGATGACTGGATAAAAAAGCTTTGGTACATCTACACAATGGAATACTATGCAGCTGTTAGGAAAAATGAAGTTATAAAATTTGCCTACAAATGGATGGACATGGAGAAGATTATGTTGAGCGAAATTAGCCAGAAGGAGAGAGAGACAGTTACAGAATGACTGCATTTATCTGCATAACATAAATATATAGGTACATATTATGATACCAATATCCAAGGTCAAGTGAAACATACATCAGGAGGTTCTGTCAAAGGTGGAAATTATCACAAACGTGTGGGAGTCAGAGGCTAAGTAAGACAGAAAATGGAACAGTGTGCTAACAATTGTGAGGGTACTAATGCCAACCTAGAACTGAGCATTAAATAGAGGCAAAAGGATACACATGACAACCCTTTAATGTATGTTTTGTAATCCATAGTCTGGAGAGGAAGGAAAAGAGAAAGATAGAGAAATGGAAAGAAATAAAGAACCTGCCATGGAGGAGGGCTGGGGGGAGGGGGGAGGGAACCGGGACGTTGGTGGTGGGAGATGGGCACTGGTGGTGGGATGGGTGCTGCCACACTGTACGACCAAAACCCAAATATGAACTTTTTAATTGTATATCTTTGTAATTGTAAAAATAAAAAAATTAATTTAAAAAAAAAAAAAAAATTGTTCCCAACCTTCCTTCATTGGCATCTCTTTTTGTTCTGCCCTCATCTTCCATGTTTACTTGCTCATTAGAAGGCCTATCCTGGAAATCCAGATTTCAGCGTATTCTCTGCAGATACAGGAAGCATGGTAGCACCTCTATCATGTTTTTTTTGGCCAGTGGATGAGTCTCCATTTTCACCCACTTGTCATCTAATTAGCACTGAGTCCCTGAAGTCCCTTTAGGAGTAGACTATCTTTCTTATTTATCAGATAATTCACCCTCATAGGAGTATGAAAGGGAGGAGGGAAATAAGGAAAACAGATATCTGCAAACTTATTTATTTCTCTCTAAATTTTCTAAAATGATCTTTAGTTCTTGCCACTAAAATATATTTTAACTGATGTCCATAAAGGTTTCAAGTGCTATAATGCTTGGAGGTTGTAGAGGGTGAGTAATTTATTTATTTATTTATTTATTTATTTTTAATTTTTTTATTATACCACCGTGAAACATACAATTACAAAGGTGTTCATAATTGGTTCTTGATAATACAGTATTCCAGCACCCATCCCTCCACCAGTGCCCCCATTTCTACCACCAATGTACCCCTCCCCTCCCCCCCGCCCCGAGGCCGCCTTAATAGCAGGTACCCCAGTTTCCTCTCTTTATCTCTCTATCTCTCTCTCTGTCTCTGCATCTCTCTCCCTCTTATTTTACACATTGTGGCTAGCCCTGCAGATATTTAGAGTTTATCACTTAAGTATCTATGTGTATATTCAGTGGTGGGTTTTAATCTGCCATTACCATTTCCCCATATTTAGTAAAACACTGGTATCTATTTATATCCTATTAATTAATGCAGTCATTCTATATCTGTCCTTTTCCTTCTGACTAATTTCACTCAGCATGATAGACTCCATGTCCATCCATTTGCAGGTAAATTTCATAATTTCATCTTTTCTGACAGCCGCATAGTATTCCATAGTGTAGATGAACCACAGTTTCTTTAGCCAGTCCTCTGTTCTCGGGCATTTAGGTTGTTTCCAGATTCTAGCTATAGTGAATAGCGCAGAGATGAATAAAGAAGTACAGATAGTGTTTCTGCTATGTGTTTTTCGGTCTCTAGGGTATATTCCCAGGAGTGATATTGCTGGATCAAATGGGAGCTCAATATCTAGCTTTCGGAGGAATGCCCATATTGTTTTCCAAAACGGCTGGACCAGTCGGAACTCCCACCAGCAGTGGATGAGAGTCCTTTTTCCCCCACATCCATGCCAGCACTGGTTGTTCTTGCTGTTTTGGATGTGTGCCAGTCTCTGTGGGGTGAGATGGTACCTCATTGTTGTTTTGATTTGCATCTCCCTGATGATTAAAGATGAAGAGCACTTTTTCATATGCCTTTTTGGCCATTCGAATTTCTTCTTTTTGGAAGCTTCTGTCCATTTCTTCTGCCTAATTTTTTGATGGGGTTGGCTGTTTTCTTCTTGTGGAGTGCTACCAGTGCCTGATATATCCTGGATATTAACCCCTTGTCAGATGAGTATTGGGTGAATATCCTTTCCCACTCTGTGGATTGTCTTTGTATCTTGGTCACTGTATCTTTTGAGGTGCAGAAGCTTTTCAATTTTATATAATCTCATTTGTTTATCATTGCTTCCATTTGCTTGGTCAGTGGTGTGTCGCCTTTAAAGATACTTTTCGTTTCGATGTCGTAGAGCGTTTCTCCTATGTTTTCTTCGATGTACCTTATAGATTCATGTCTGATATCAAGATCTAGAATCCATTTTGATCTGACTTTTGTGCATGGTGTTAGAAGGAGGTCTAAGTTCATATTTTTACATGTAGCTGCCCAGTTTTCCCAGCACCATTTGTTGAAGAGGCTTTCTTTGCTCCACTTAATATTTTTTGCTCCTTTATCGAAGATTAAGTGGTTGTATATTTGTGGAGTGCGTTTCAGGATACTCAGTTCTATTCCATAGGTCTACGGGTCTGTCTCTATACCAATACCACACTGTCTTAATTACAACTGCTCTGTAGTAGAGCTTGAGGTTGGGGAAAGTGATACCTCCCATCTTCTTTTTCCCAAGGATTGCTTTAGCTATTCTTGGGGTTATATTGTTCCATACAAATTTCAGGAGTGTTTGTTCAATTTCTTTGAAGAACATCATGGGTATCTTTATAGGGACCGCATTGAATCTATATAAAGCTCTAGGGAGTATTACCATTTTGATAATGTTAATCCTTCCAATCCATGAGCAGGGAATGTGTCTCCATTTCCTCAGGTCTTCTTTTATTTCCTGAAGTAAGGTTTTGTAGTTTTCTTTGTAGAGATCCTTTACATTCTTTGTCAAACTGATTCCTAGGTATTTGATTTTCATGGTGCAATTGTGAATGGGATAGTTTCTTTAATGTCCCTTTCTTCTCTTTCGCTTTGCATATAGGAAGGCCATTGACTTTTGGGTATTGATTTTGTACCCTGCTACTCTACTATAAGAATGTATTATTTCTAGGAGCCTCTTGGTAGAGAGTTTTGGGTTTTCCAGGTATAATATCATGTCATCTGCAAATAGTGATAACTTGGCTTCTTCCCTTCCTATCTGGATGCCCTTAATGTCTTTTTTCTTCCCTGATTGCTATGGAAAGTACTTCCAGTACTATATTGAATAGAAGTGGTGAGAGCGGGCAGCCTTGTCCCTGATCTTAAGGGGAAGGCTTTCAGTTTTTCCCCATTGAGAATGATACTCGCTGTGGGCTTGTAGTAGATGGCCTGTACTATCTTGAGGAAGGTTCCTTCAGTCCCCATTTTACTGAGAGCTTTCATCATGAACGGGTGTTGAATCTTGTCAAATGCCTTCTCTGCATCTATTGATATGATCATACGGTTTTTATTTTTCTTTTTTTGATATGATGTATTATGTTGATTGACTTGCGGATGTTGAACCATCCTTGCATTCCCGGGATGAATCCCACTTGGTCATGGTGTACAATCTTTTTGATGACTCTTTGGATTCTATTTGGTAGTATTTTGTTGAAGGTCTTAGCATCTGTATTCATCAGGGAGATTGGTCTGTAGTTTTCCTTTTTTGTGACATCTTTGTCTGCTTTGGATATCAGGGTGATATGTGCCTCGTAAAAGCTATTTGGGAGTATTTCTGTTTCTTCAATTTGCCAGAAGAGCTTAATAAGAATTCAGAGTAGGTCCTCTTTAAAGGTTTTGTAGAATTCACTGGTGAATCCATCTGGACCTGGGCTTTTGTGTTTGGAGAGACTTTTCATTACCGATTCTACTTCCTAGATGGAGATAGGTTTGTTGAGGTATTCCAAATCTTCTTGTTGCAGACTTGGGAAGCTATAGGAATTCATGAATTTGTCCATTTCTTCTAGGTTCTCTTGTTTCGTGGCGTACAGGCTCTCATAGTAATCTCTGATGATCTTTTGAATTCTGTGTTTTCAGTTGTTATGTCCCCGTTTTCATTTCTGATTCTATTTATTTGGGTTCTCTCTTTTCCTTTTCTTACAAGTCTTGCAAGTGGTTTGTCAATATTGTTTATTTTTTCAAAGAACCAGCTTTTGGTTTCGTTGATCTTCTGGATTGTTTTTTGACATTACATCTCATTGATTTCTGCTCTAAGTTTTATTATTTCTTTCTTTCTGCTTGGGTTGGGCTCCTTTTTGTTGATCACTCTCTATGATATTAAGTTGGGAAGTCAGACTGTTTATGATGGCCTTTTCTTCTTTTCTGATGAATGCCTGAAGAGCTATGAACTTGCCTCTTAACACTGCTTTTGCTGTATCCCACAAGTTCTGGCAATTCGTGTCTTCAGTCTCATTTGTTTCAAGGAATCTTTGGATTTCCTCTTTGATTTCTTTTATGACTTGCTGGTTGTTCAGCAGTGAGCTGTTTAGTTTCCAGGTACTTGGTATTGGTCTCCGTTTTTGTGTACAATTAACTTCTATTTTCAGTGCCTCATGGTCTGAAAAAATAGTTGGCACAATTTCTATCTTCTTGATTTTATGGAGGTATGATTTATGACTCAGCATGTGATCTATTTTGGAGTATGTTCCATGTGCACTGGAGAAGAAAGTGTATTCAGCTTTTTGGGGATGAAATGCCCTGTATATGTCTACCAGCCCTCTTTTCTTCCATCTCTTCTTTTAGGGCCAGTATTTCCTTGGTAAGTTTCAATCTTGTTGATCTATCCAGGGTTGATAGAGCAGTGTTGAAGTCTCCAACTACAATTGTGTTGCTGTCAATGTCTTCTTTGAAGTCTATTAGTAGTTGTTTTAGGTATTTTTCTGGCCCCTCGTTGGGTGCATATATGTTTAATAGCGTGATTTCTTCCTGGTATATGCATCCCTTGACTATTAAGAAGTGACCTTCACTGTCCCTTATGACCTTCTTCAGCCTGAAGTCTATGTTGTCAGATACCAGTATGGCTACCCCAGCCTTTTTGGATGGGTTGTTTGAGTGAAGGATTGTTTTCCAGCCTTTTATTTTGAGCCTGTCTTTGCTCCGATTGTTCAGGTGTGTTTCTTGAAGGCAGCAGAATGTCGGATTCAATTTTTTGATCCATTGTGCCACTCTGTGTCTCTTAACTGGTGCATTTAGACCGCTGACATTGAGAGAGATTATTGTCATGGGATTTTTTGCCATCTTTCTGTATAGGTTGGTTGTTCTTTTGGGTTATGTCTCGTCTTATAGTAGATCATTCAGTCCTTCTTTTAAGGTTGGTTTTGATTTTACAAAGTTCCTAAGCTGTTGTTTATCCAAGAAGTTGTATATCTGTCCTTCAAATCTCAGTGAGAGTTTAGCTGAATAAAGAATTCTTGCTGAGGCATTCATTTCATCAAGTTTTTTTTTACTATATCCCACCACTGCCTTCGGGCTTGGAGGGTGTCTTCTGAGAAGTCTGCTGAAAGTCGAATGGATGCTCCTTTGTATACAATTTCCTTCTTTGATCTTGCTGCCTGAAGAATTCTGTCTCTGTCTATGGCATCCATTACTTTGACTAGGATGTGTCTTGGAGTCTTTCTATTGGGGTCTCTTCTTGCTGGTATGCGTCGGGCTTCTTGGGTCTGGATGCCTTCATCCTTTAACTCGGGAACTTTTCAGATAGGATGTTTTTAATTGTTTTAATTTCCTTGGGGTTACTTTCCTGTCCCTCTGGGACTCCGATGATTCTTATGTTGTTCCGCCTGGCTTCATCCCATTGTTCTCTGTTCCGTTGCTGATGCTTTTTCCCGATCTTTTTCCATCTTATGTAGTTCTCTGAGTGCTTCTGCAGCTCATCTTCAGTCTCACTGATTCTCTCTTCCGCTGCTGTCATCCTACTGTTGAGAGCCCAGATTGTGTTTTTCATCTACTGAGTTTTTAAGCGATAATATTTCTATTTGCATGGTTCTCATTTCTGCTCTCATTTCCTCCCGTAGTTTATTGTCTGCCCTTTCAACTGCTTCGTTTATGTTCTCCTGTATTTTATTGGACATCTGCTCAATTTTTTCGTTGAGCTCCTTAAACATCCTACCAATTTCTTCTCTAATTTCATTGTCAGAGAGATCATGCACATCTGTATTCTTTTCTGAGTCTTCACGGTCGATTCCTTCATCTGTTCTTCGAGCTGGGGATCTGCGTTGTTTTCCCATGGTGTTGCGGTGTTCAGGGATAGATTCCTCTAGTGTACTGTTTCTTTTTCTTGAGGGTATTACCTTCCCTTGGTGTTGAATTTCCTAGTTTTATTATTAATAAGTGGCCGCAGAACCGGCCGCCCGCCCGCCAGCCGCACACCCCAGGGACGCTACCTGAGATGCAGAGAGGCGGGTGTGAGAGTTCAAATGAAGGTTTACTTCCGGGTTCCGCTCGGACTTCTGGGGGTTGTAGTTCCACCTTCTGCTGAGACCTGGGGCTCTACCACAACCCCTGGTGCCCGCCCGGCCAGCCGCACACCCCAGGGACACTACCTGAGATGCAGAGAGGCCGGTGTGAGAGTTCAAAATGACGGTTTACTTCCTGTTCCGCTCAGACTTCTGGGGGTTGTAGTTCCACCTTCTGCTGAGACCTGGGGCTCTACCACCACCCCTGGCACCCGCCCGGCCAGCCGCACACCCCAGGGACGCTACCTGAGGTGAAGACCAGGTGAGTAATTTATCA